>JAPEVF010000369.1:6146-18984 GCA_029747585.1 Pleurotus djamor | reverse complement strand
GNNTCCGGTCTATATGGTAGTATGTGGAAGTAGTARTTCCAATCGCAGCATCTCCAGCACATCATCGAGAAAGTCGATGCCTTCGCGTGAAAGTGTCCCCCTCCATTCAAGCCGAAGACCGCTACCGAGCTTCCAGCCAGGTGCTTTGGACTTGTGAAGAGCACCAAGGGGACGTTGGGTACTTGACATRACGTGCCCATACGCCTCTTCGAGGTCGTCGCAGCTCAAGTCGTGCAGATACATCAACAGCGAGTGTATTGCGCTATCTGCGTCACCTTGCTGTGATACCGATGACGAAGTTCTGGAGAGCATATACGATGGATGGGGAGTAACARCGGTGGAAGCCAGGGGCGCAGCGGCAACAGCTGGAGTTGGATGCTCTATCATGGTCGGAATGGGCGTGATAAATCTCCTGCTGATGGCGAGATATAATATAGCGAGCGACATGCCGTCGGCAGCCCTATCTCTAGGCGTAGTTATCAGGACCTGGTCTTTTCCGCCAAGTATACCAAGGAACCGGCAGGCAACTCGCAGCTGTTGCTCATCGAGATGCGTGTTTCCGTCGTCGTAGCAAACGTCCGAGGGGACGAATAACCACATAGTGCACTCGTCCACCTTGTGTATGCGCCTCTCTTCCGACACTGACACTCTGACGACGTACTTGAAGTCCTCGCCGCCCAATTTCCGTAGACTCTGCGTGCCCTGCTCCTCTTCATCGTCRACCTCAGTGAAAGCGACAAAGACACCTGAGCCCTCGCCTATTTCCTGTAGGCACCGTCTATAWGCACGTTGTATGACAAGTTGTTCAGGAGTAAGCGGTTTACGGCGACGACGGGGTAGATTCATCAGAGCCGGGGCAGAAGTGGGTGTGATCTGGGGAAGTGGGTTCTGTGGGGGCTCGACAGGCATGGCGTTTCCAGGCTGGGGTACACTATCCCGTGTCTCCTCGATTTCCCCGTCCGCATCCGCATCTGCCCTCGACAACGGGCGAGACGACGACAAGGCCTCTTGCTTATCGGTAGACAACATAGACATGGTCGACTTATCCTGCGCCAGCGCAGGTGTGATGTTCTGCCGTCTCCGTCGCCGAGGGAGATTGGTGATATGAGGCTCAATGTTTCCACGTGCTTTCGGTCCGCCCCTTTCATCCTCGCCCTCTATCTTCAAGTTAACAAGCGACTTTAACAACGACGCCCGCCTTGAGTCGACCATGGTCTTAATGGGGGAAGGCGATATTAGCGTCGAGGTCGTCGAGGCGCTAGGTTGTGGCGAAGGAGGGCCCGAGGGTATGCTGCTACGATGTGCAATGGTAGTCATGATAATCGTTATGTTCGTTGTACAAAGAAATGCTCGGAAAAAGGGAGACAGTTTGCCGCGACTTCAGGAGAGCGAGAATTCRAGCCCTCGTCGTCGTTGTCGGCGTYGTAGAAGGTTGTCAGGACTGGCGTGGGTGRTAGTGGAGAAGGAGAGAGGGAGAGAGCTTGGTGGAGACATTTTCCGCCACAACGCGTGTATCCCTAAATAGGCGATGCTAAATGCAACAAGCGCCCACACTGGTAATCAGCGACTCTACTCCTTCGAGAAGCTGCCCTTATAAGGTTGCCTTTCGGCTCGCTTCTGGCGTGCCATGGCTGATCCTTGAGGCAGCGAAACAAGTAGGCTAGTGGGGTTTTACCTGTAGCTGGGAAACTTCACAATCTAGCCTGCTCTCTTGTTATCTTTACTCAATGATACGGGCTTACTTGCGYTTTGCTTTTCCAGAACTTCCATCATCTTCGATACCTGGGGCTTGAGGGTCATAAATGAAGGAATGGGATACGTGGATAAGGACACATGTGCGTAAGGCCGACGTCACATATCCCCACTCCCATTGGTCCAATYGYACAAAGTTCTGGCCCTTGCTTCTCCAGGCGGGTCACYGGTGCATCTGTGAGAAAGAARTCCAAAGAACATCCAGGGARCATCAATCATYGAATATCATRACCAAATCRGTGTCCTGGTGCTTCGAAAACASMTATGAATGTCCTATTCGATGAGTACTTTTRTTATATTATAATAGTCCAAATACCAGTCATTACAAACCATGCAACAGAAAGCGTCGTGAAGGAGAAAGACATGTAAAGTAAGCAGAGMAAAACATTAATCAAGAGATAACAGAAATCGACTGCTCCCAGCGACTCTGCTCTATCATAGTGATGGCATCGGCGACAGTCGCTTGGAACTGTTCTGGCTCTAGGAGGTTCATTATTCCGGCTTTGTGGAACGTCTTTCGTGGTTTGGGGGATAAATGGGTGAAGAACAGCGTCACACCTCGACTCTGCAAGRCAGCAATGTTAGCGGCACACCTTCRGGACACANGAKAMTGAATACCTTGTACTCTTCTATCAGCTCSGAGAATATTTGGGCCGCACTARRRGGATTTTCAGGATATACCGAAAGAGTTAGAAAGYAAGACACTTACGASGCATCTATACTTTCAACATCGGCCATATGAAAGACAAGGATCGACGCCCGCTGTCGTCTWGGCTCCTCAGAGGGATGACTCCTYTCAACACCATACAACTCCAATCGTCGTAATCGTTCTGTGGAAGCACGTCATCAATAGCAYCGACCAATCATAACACAAGCAAGTACCTTTGAGTTGAGCCGTATTCGCTAGGAAGCCGGTATGGGTTCAGCTGGAGAAGCAATGAAAGACACAAYAACAYSAAGACGCACCGAAATCCAAACTCTCTCGCAGTCTAACAATCAACACGCCCGGTAGATCTTCCTGAGCTTCAGGACTCTCATTGATAGGCTTCCATTTATCAGTCCCTGGTATTCTCCCCTGTGGTGTTATCAAGCTCAATGGCGCCATANTAGTAGAGAAAGATTAGATAGGCTTACAAGTATCGTCATGCGCGTCTTCGCAGACCGATGAACAACGAGGAGAAGYGAAAGGATCAGGCTGACAACGATGCCAACTTCAACATTCCATATCATCGATAGGACGAATGTGAGCGAGAGCAAGCCTAGATCAACCCATGCACGCATCCTACCAGCCCACATGTAAGTTGAGTCTAAAAGGARTGRGAAACAACTTACTTCCAGTAATACCGGATCTCATGGGGCGTCTCAGCAAGCAGGGAGAAYACCACCAACGATACACNNNTGNNNNGTGAACATGTTAGCTTAGTCCATGAATGATGGAGCGACTCAACAGACTCACATCGCGCCCAAAACACACTTCGGCARATAATACATCCACGGTAACAAAAAGAACGTCGTCAACAGGATAATGGTCGAGCACACCAGAGATGCCATTTGCGTCCGACCTCCAACATCACCGTTAATCCTAGAACGCGTGATAGAGCCGTAGGCCGGGAGCGTTCCAGGGATGAAGGAACCAACAAGGTTRCTTGCACCCAGRGCGACGAGTTCGCGATTGGGACTGATGGTGTGTCCGAAACGCGCTCCATTCTGTTTGGCCGCGACGATACTGTCGAGGAAACCTACSACSGATATCAAGCTGTAAGATACATGTCAATGGGGAGACTCTTCCAGGAAGGAAGGGAAAGGYCTGACGTACACGGCTGTAGAAGTGGTCCGTCGAAGATACTTTGCATTGGACGCTCGCAGGGGTAGTTGGATCAGTGATTCACCCGTGCTAACGGAGACATCACCAAGGATATCGACACCTTCTTCATCCCATCCAAACCTGTAGCACATAACTAGGATTCATAATCAACGCATGTTCCGTGAACACGCTCGCCCGCTTACTGATCGATGCCACCACCACRATAAGTACCTCAGGCATTCGATGAACGAACCAATACTTCTTCCCCGCGTTCTTGATCCATCGAAGCGTCAACAAGGACACCAACGCGCCAAGACTGACGAGYGCAGTGACMCGATGCGTCTCGGAGATGTTTTCCACGATGAAAAGGAACTTTTCCAAAGCCGTTTCAGGATGCTTCAAGTGCTCCAACGCRACGAGACCAAGCATCGGCATGAGTTGTTCGCTGTGAAATGGTCAGAACACTGATCGATGACAGAGACATTGCGACCGTACACCATGATCACTACGGCTGCCGCAGCGATGAAGCCTTGAAGTAATGCGCGACTTAGGACAACGTCAATGAAGCCGAGTCGGAACACGCCGAGCATGAACGATATAAGTCCAACCTATATCAAGTCGTCAGCTTATCATTGTAATAATGAGCACGCGCAAACAAGGACCTGCAGCGTAATAACCGTGGCCACGGACAATCCCAGTTCGTCCGCGTCTTGACCATGCGAATCTGGGTAGTCATGACGGATATCGGATACCGCCTGACCCAACATCAGACTCAGAGCGGCCTCTGGCGCGACATTAAGTTGGCGTGATGTACCTAGGAAGGCATAGACGATTCCTGGGATCGATGCGGCGAACTATGAAGTGTGATGTGGAATGAATTGGAGTCAGTTTCTGCGGAATCGCTGGAATGTGTTTGGAGAAACACGCACTAAGCCGGTGACGGGGTTGAGATGTGCTAGAGATGATGCGTAACTGACTGATTGTGGAATCAGCATGCAAGCGACGGTGAGGCCAGCAAGCACGTCCCCGCCCAACCTGCGTTAGCTAGTGAGCGGTCCATCCTGTTCAACACAGAGACAATGAACTCGTACAGTGACAAGGAATAATCTGGCATCCACGCCGTCGATGGAACATAGTACTTGATCCGTTTCGTGAGTTTCGAGTCTGGTTTCCGTGGTTTGGGAGTACCTGCCCAGTAACGAAAGTCTCAGTAANNNCGTCNNGNNCCAGCTAGAAACCAGCATTGGCAATTCCATTCAAGCACCCTCAAACCTCGCCCAGCCACATATTTCCCCACACCCACAAACATAGCGAGCGCCATCAAAACTTCTTTGACACAAACTAAACACTCACTTGTTCCGCTAGCACTCGTACTCCCATACCGCTCTGGCCCACCCTCGACATCCAAAAGTGACTGTTCTTCATTGCGCGGACTTGTGACCGCGTCGATACCCATCAAGGAAGAAGCAGAGGAAACGGACGCCATTCCGCTGCGGCAGGACGAGCCTGGGTTATATAACCGAACGATGAGAAAACTTGCACTCGGAGCATCAGGACAGAAATAGGACGGGATTTGTGCCGGGCTATACGTAAGGAGTAAGGTNCCCCTGGGTCACCTGAASYYGGGCTTAGGAGTAACATTGACCATGATGCGANTTCAGTTGGTTYACCARGCTATCGCTGCGTGTAATTACAATGGGTCTAATTAGGTCGGCTCTAGTGTGACTAGTTTATTATAAAGTAGCGGAATGGACGTATGGGGGCTACGTACAGAAACCTTTGGCTTCAATTACATCGTAAGATGRTGATAATCCAGTGGTCTGGGCAACGGTGTYCGACTTCTCAGAGCCGTTCCAATCCTCTGACCATACAGRACTTGCTGCACCCCTTCYCGCCAAAGTTCCTCTCTCTGCACSGTSACCTCCTTGATRACAAGYACCTGCAACGRCGGAGCACCACCATTRCCACTSCCAYTACCRCTGGCCTCTCTGGCCACCTGCTCTTCGATGTAATCCACATGTCGTTCAAAAACGTCCGAGGAGGCGGAATGGAATTTATAATTAAGCTTCAGCCCGCTGAAGSTAAAACCCAAYGGGGAACTGGGCCGTGTGCCTGAAGAAGGCGTCGAAGGTCGAGTGGAGGATGGGGAAGGCGTTCGAGAGGTCGYTGTTGTCGCTGTCGTAGATGACCGGCTGAGTAGGCTGAGGATACCAGAGGCCCGACGAAGGAGGGGACGGATGATGACAAGGGTAGAGGTAGGCCGTTCGTTTACTACGAYGTTCGTMCYAGRTGGANTGCNCCTCCTCGTGRTCCAAAGCATCGACAAATTCCTCGTCCTCGTCGTCTTCATCGTCTCCATCATGATCACCATCGGAGTCCGACAAGGATATAGGCGTCGAGCAACGTGGTATTGACATGTGGGTGGAATCGCTTGCAAGTTCGAAATCCGGGGAAATGGGCCTCCCGTGTCCATCGTCATCACTTCCATGATGGGTGTGGATGTACTTTGGCTGACCAACCCATTGATTGAAAGAGGTTTCTTCGTCTCCGTGCTCRGCCTTTTCCTTTCCTTTGCAGTCAGCAACAACTAGGACCGGACGAAGGCATGGAGATGGASTTGACGCTGCCATGTCTGGTTGTCAATCGACYTCTTCTCCTCGATGTGAATTGCGTGTSGTGTGAAGGAAGAACGGAAGGTGGAAACGTTGCGCGTGTAAAACAGATCTTCCCTAGAGAATGAGGTGAAAGGCGATAAAAACACCAACACCATGAGTAGAGCGTTTATATGAATCAATGAAAAAGGCACACAAACACACACGGACCGCACACAAGCAAAACAGAGGTGTAGGGAAGGGAAGGTGTACGCCTTACACCGTGCAATGCTGACGCCGCATGTTGTTGCATAGAAAAATCAAGAGCAAGCAAATGGAGCCACGGCACTCACCCTTGGTCAGGGAACGGAGAAATGGTGTGCAGGGGCAGRGGGCCAACCAACCGGATGTACGTTCAAGACCGCCTTGGGTGGKGGAGGGGTATACTATACGAGCCACCGCTGATAAATGGGGGAGCAGAAAGCTAAAGTCACAGGAGGATCGTCGAAGGACTTCTTTCCGGCCTAGGCGAGGGCTTTATTGACCTGTGGGTCACCATCCGAAAACTTAGGCTTCAAATTCCAGGTACAATTATTTTTCTTGCTCGCAAAAGAACCTGGCGACAGAATGGCCTTTATGTATACCGTTAGCTCGATCAAACGGAAGCACAAAAAAAAACTCAATGAAAACAGCGCGGAATCTATGTTTGAGAATCACCTTTGTCAGGCCTTACACAATCCTGCTTGTAAGCACATGGTCTCCCATCCAGGTATTCATGATCGTTGTCGAAAGAGATATAAGCGTAGAGGCGAACGCAGGTCCATTCATTCAGTAGAAAGCCTACCACCCCACTACAACGACATGATGGCCACCACCACCACATCAACGGCTCCCAGTCTTCGCCTAGACATCGACTACGGGATGAAGGTAAAGAGTTTCGTTTCCCCAAGTGTAGCGCCACTAAACACCGAGCTTAGAGGATGATGAGAATCGATACGCGCGGCGTTAAACATGAAATGGAGACGGATAATTGCGACGATGATTTCCGAGAAGATGCCGGAGTCGTGTACACTGCGCGTAGGGTGGTTATTACGCGGGTTAGGGGATCATTCGTGCGTATCCAGCGGTAAGCACGCTCTTGAGACCTTGGAGTGGGTGTCCGGTGACTTATCGTGGCTTCCTCCAGTCGACCGTGCACGTGAGGGGAAGAAGAATCGAACGGAATGTCGAGGATGTGTATATTTTAATGTAATTTATACAACGATGCGAATCTCAATCACGGGGAATCTTTGGATACGAYGYGGCCCAGTCATGCTGAACGAACGTGAAGCGGCGACAGGACTTTTGTTCAAGGGCGACYGTCGAGGGCGGGGAAACCGTTCCACTGATTGACACTTTGCCCAAGGACGACCCTTGCCGTCCAGGCCTCCAGTCGCCTTGACCGTGAGCATCGCGATGAGTATGGGGAACGAGTTGGGGAGGTGATGGGGATTTGATGGAGTGAAACGCGTCAATCGCGGGGAAAGATCTTCCCTTTGACTGTCACTTTGCCCAAGCACAATCCTTGCCGTCCCTCAGCCATCTTGATCGTGTGACTTAGGGCTGACCACGCATTTTCGTCCATGCTCTCCCATTGAACCCGTTTCTTTTCCTTGGACTGTTTAGGGGGAGGCTGCTGTCGACTCGGGGGAACCCATCGCTTATACGATTGCGATGTCAGGCGCTGTCGCTGTCCAAGGGCTAGAAGAGCCAAGTTTCGGGTGACCTGGTGAGGAATACCACGCGAGATACTCGAGTTGTAAAGCATCAACAAGGTGTTGTCGACTAGGAAAAGGTGAATAACTGCAATAAAAGCTTTTCTAGCCTGATACTCACTTGTTTTATTCCAGTGATTGAGCCATTCCTCGAGCTTTTGCTGGCGATGTGGAGGTGGGTTGGTTTGAATCTCTTTGATGACCTCCACCGCCTCATCGAATGTTGGTCGATACAGCTTTCGTAGGTTCCTAGTCGCCCCTCGATGGTGCAGAACAGAGGCCGAACACGCACGCAGAAGCAATCGATAAGCACTTTTGAAGGAAGAAGGGCCCGACATCGCACTSTTCTCGCAGCCGACCGTTTGTTTCGGGCTTTCACTTGGTGCTTCTGTATCAAGCGCCCTCGGCGTCAGCCAGGACCCTGACAGAGGTTTGCTTAGTTGTTTGTCCGTTCACTCACGCATTGATTCTGGAATACCACTTCCTCAGGCTTTANCTTTCCTGTTACAGGTCGAGCGAATCGGGGGACTACTCATCAGCAATTTCTAATCCAGCCTCTGTTTTTCGCAACCCCGATTTTACTTCCTTCTCGTTGGCAGCTCCTCGGACTGGAAACTCGTGCAAAGCTTGCAGTGCATCATCTCTAGAACCTGCGAATCTATCTGTCTACTCTACACTACTCTATAGAGCTCAACTTGGATGCCGGCACCCTATGAGCCGACATTACCACATGGCTCTCTGATTTCTAGCGAGTTGTATACATCCTAAGATGTTGTAAACTGACAACCAACCGTCCACCAGACCTGAAGGTCTCGCCCTTTGCTATTCATCCAATCAAGTATCATYCTCCCTCCCCCCACGCCACTGAGAGCTCCAATTGCCCTGGAGTTGGCGCATCTTCTATTCGTACCCACGGAGGCACCTTGAAGCGATTCTCCTTCCTGTAAGGTGTAAGACTCGCTGACTTTGAGGCCCGATCAAAGGACTTCTCGCGGCAAGGCAAGGTTAATGGGACCGTGGTTCCCCACACTGATGGCTATAAAAATGGCCAATGAAGGGCACTTCATTCACAAGGCCCTCACAGACCTCACAAATACTCAAAGATGATCAGCGTCCTTCTTGTTGTATCCTCAATCGCTGGATATGCTGTATACAGACTATATCGCTATGCTACACGTATCTCAATCTCGCAAGTTCGAGGACCCAAGTCTGATTCATGGGTCATGGGTAGGAATTCACCCCCGTTCGTTTCCCAACGTTCTCACTCGACCCAACGTTCTTCCCAGGCAATTTAATGCGACTCGTGAAAAGCGAAGCTGGCGTAGTAAGTCTTCCAATANGTATGGGCKTCASATATTGGCTGACTCTTCTCATGATAGATCGACCGTGAATTGCAAGAGGAATATGGGGACATCGTCCGCGTCAAAGGTCTCTTCGGAGTRRGTYAATCTCCGATTTGTGGGCGTCTCCATGTACTTACCATCCCCCGACGTCCWCAGGAAGAYCGCCTACTGATMTCAGACCCTAGGGCACTTCAATACATCTACCAAACATCCGGTTATAACTGGCACAAACTATGGGAACGTCGCGAGCTCAGCCGTATCATCGGAGGACATGGACTGACCTGGGCCGAAGGTTCGTTTCCTGAGCTTTCCWATCCTAAGTGGGCATCCATGACACTGGACCCGTCATCAAGGTGAAGTCCACAAACGCCAGAGGAAGATCATGCTCCCTGGATTTGGTACCCCAGAGTCTCGTTCATTTTTACCCATATTTTTCCACTATGCTACCAAGGTAAGCAWCAGCAAACTYCAKKWGGTGCAATGAGTCTCAGATTACYATAGTTGACCACGAAATGGAAAGATATGCTCNNNGAGGAAACGCAYCAYGGTACCCTTACTGTCAACATTCCATTCTGGATCTCTCGTGTGGCTTTAGACGCCATTGGCGAAGGTATYGAGTTCTATCCTATCTGCTCACGRACCGCCGATTAACGGCACTTTCAAGCGGCTTTTGATTACAGATTTGGTGCTACGGACGATACCGAAAATGTCCTAGCCAAATCCTACAACAATCTTCTGTGCGTATCCGACGACYATCATGRTCWTTCCATCATACTAACCGCATACCGTACAGAGCTGAGACATTCGGGGCACCCAGCGCAGYYTCYCTTTTCACTATAAGCACYTGGGGATACTTTCCAGATTGGCTGCGAACTTTCGTGCAGCAACGTTCAGGACGCCTCCATCATGCCCGAGAGACMGCCAGGCTCGGCAACGAGGTAGCCAARTCCCTGATTGAATCCAAGGCGGAAGAACTCCTCCAAGGAAAGCCGAGTCGTGATATTATGAGTCTGCTAGGTATTTACCCTCTGAATCMTCTGACCAATCTTACTTATTCGACTTTTACGGGYGGAAAGTGAGATCTAATGCTTCCGAGAATGAGAAGACGAAGATGTCTGAAGATGAGATGATTTCACAAATGAGGTGCGAAAGGTACAACCAGAGTTGACCGCCATTGACACATTTGAATCCTTGAAGGACCTTGCTGCTAGCTGGCCACGAAACAACATCAACTACGATGAGCTGGACGTTGTACGAACTTGCTCGTCATCCAGAAATGCAGAATAAAGTCCGCGCTGAAGTTTGGAAAATGGAGAATGAGCTTCGTGCTCAAGGCCGTACCCAGTTTGAAGCATCGGATTTGGATCGTATGCCATTTACGACCGCGGTGATCAAGGTGCGTTGTTAATGAAGCCCACAAATTTCTTACCACCTCGAAGTTGATTYTTCCTTGTTCGGGTTTGCATAGGAAACACTTCGTTTTTACCCTGTCCTCCATCATACTTTCAAGCAGGCCGGTAGAGATGACGTGCTTCCCTTGTCCACTCCAATCATCACAAACGCCGGTGAAACTATCACTGAACTTCCCGTGCCGAAGGGAACCAGAATCATCGCTTCTATCATTGGGTACAATCGGTGCGCCAATATCTTACGTGTTGTCATGAAGTTAACAGCGTMCTCAACGTGCAAATGGTCCACCAGGAACAAATACGTATTTGGAGAGGATGCACATATATACAATCCCGAGAGGTGGCTGAGGGCCACATCCAATGAGAAGAAACACACCAACGTAGGCGTGTATGCTAATTTGTGAGCGCCCTACCGTCGTCGTCTCTGTGATGTAGTAGTCTGACGACCACCAGACTGACCTTCACCGCCGGGATACACGCATGCATTGGATGGCGATTTGCGTACGTTAACCCCAAATTTACGACTTCCTTTTACTGACCGGCCCTAACATCAGTGTCCTTGAGCTCCATGCCATTCTGATCGAGCTTGTCGGTAACTTTGAGTTTGAGATGACGTCCAAGGCGAGAAACATTCGGCGTGAGCCCTGTGTCGTCGTCGTTCCCACCGTTGAAGGTGAACTGGGAAAAGGGGTCCAGTTGCCCTTGCAAATWCGCATTGCGAGGAGGGAGGAGGTCGATGGCTAAGAAATTGCAATTGTTTTCTCTGAGTCCTTAGMAAACTAAGAAAAGCAAAATAAAAGGGGCTTAGAACTTGGCAATATATGGCATACGAACAGCCTATAGACTGCGAAAAACTGGGTGATTATCGGCCAGGAGGCTTCCATCCCACCCACCTCAGTGACACCTTCAAGGATGGTCGCTACATTGTCCTTCACAAACTTGGATACGGCTCATCAGCAACCATCTGGCTCGTCAAGGACACGCTTACCGACACATACGCATCSCTCAAAGTTTYCACTGCTGAAGCGACCGCTAGCAGTCAAGAGCTTAAGGTCCTCTTGCACTTACAAGGCTCGGAGGGCGTAGGTAGGGAATACGTGATSCAACTCTTGGACCACTTCMAGCATGAAGGACCGAACGGCACGCACCAATGCATCGTCACGGAGTTGCTGGGGCTCAACCTCATCACGGATATCGAGGACGTCTATCCAACGGATAGGTTTCCACCAAGCGTTGCTAAAAGGTTCATTKCCCAARTAACGCTGGGACTGAACTACTTGCACAAGAGTAACGTGGTGCATGGAGGTGAATTGAAAATTCTTCCTCAGCATTMAACTTTGACCGATTCAGCACAGACCTCCACCTTGGAAACCTCCTGCTCTACTCGGATCRATTGGCTGTCCTTCTGCAGAAGGAAGGGCCCGAGGCAGTATATGGGCYCCCAGAAAAGTACCCGTTGTATCTCCAACTCGACAATTGGAAATCCGCACCCGCTCCCCCATCCCCTCACACCCCAGACTACTGGATGGTCACTCCAGAGCCCGAATCACTCCTTCATCTCGGTCTCGATGACCCAACGCGTACGCAGATCAAGATTGCAGACTTTAGCGAGTCTTATATCCTCGATGCTAGTAGTGCTACCACTCATCCGCGCCCTTTGCATGCCCCCCTTATGTTCCGTCCTCCCGAAGGACTYATTGCCAGTCTACTCAACTCGCACGTCAACTCCAGCCCTGCCACAGACATCTGGAATCTTGCTGTGCTTTTCTACGTCCTATTCGCTCGCGGAGATGGATTGTTCAGGTCATCGCATCAAGCAGAATACACCCTTCTCCAAATGGTTGCACAGCTNNCCTTCCCAGARCCCCTCTGGTCTACGTGGCCTAACAGACATAAATATTTCGACGACCAGGGTACCTGGATTGAAGCTACTGGAAAACCCGTKCCAAATGGAAACTTCGTTCTCTTCTAYCAGGRTGTCATGGATGATAYGRAAGAGAAATTATTGTTCACTACCTTGTTAAGAGGTATGGTTTGCTAYGACAGTGAGCGTAGACTGARGATAGACGACGTAACGAACAGCGAATGGTTCACMAGGTATTGCATGAATGTCGTCACGTAGYTWCCACCTGTGCAGACAATYCATGAATGCTATCACTTASTCCRMRATTWTGSKWANNGGRAG
>JAPEVF010000368.1:0-44432 GCA_029747585.1 Pleurotus djamor | reverse complement strand
CCCTCTCCCTATCAACTCTTAGGATTGGGTTGGGTGCAAGACCGCGGTCTGCAACGGCTGATCTGGCTAAACGTGACGCGTGAACTACGAGCTCAGTTTAATGGTCCCATTTTCGAACGGGCGAACGGCTGAATTACTAGGAGACGACGTAAGGATTGGTGTGGATTCTGGAACGGCGCCGTTGATTGGGTCGTGGAATCCGAATGGGATGGGAAGGAGCAAGGTCAGGCATCAGGCATCACATATCGTATTCATGAACTTGTATCCTGTTCTTTGTTCACTCGTACTTGTATCCCACCACTCCGACCCATCCATAGATAAAGATGTCAATGCTATACCCATATTTTTTCTGCTATGATTGCAAAGTCGACAAGGAGAAGAACGATCAAAATATTGGTCCAGCGTTTGAAGCAAGCCCAAAGCGCCCAACTCGAAGTTTACATACGCAGAACACATTTCTTCCTTGCTCCCCTTGCTCCCCATCGTTGAATCTCCCTGCATATCAACACACTCAGTCCATCGCCATCGCCATCCCACCACACCAACGCACCGCAACAACGCACCGCAACAAATCACCATCCCGCTCCCTTACATATCTGCGTGTTTCCCCTCAAGGGTCGCGTACTGCGGCTAACACAACCTTCCAAGTTGGCCAAATCAATTCTCCATCTGTGTCAAGTCAACGAGGCCCATTCGACGCGTTTTCGTGAAATGACAAGCAAGTTTTCTGAGTGAGGATTTTTTGTTCGGTATTTTTTTCGTCTCTTTTTTTTCGTCCGGTTGGGCTGATTGTGTTCTTTCATTCGTCTTTTATTATTATTATCAGAGAGTACATACTTTTGTTTGTATGGACTTGACGACGGCGTCGCGCTGCTTCATTGAATGGGATGGGTGTGTTCGTTTTGTGAGTACTTACTTACGCGTTACGCATTGCATTTTCTCAGCCACCCCATCCTATCCACCCGCCGTTTCCCCTCCAAGACCACTGACGACGGTCGCCATTCCAGCACCGTCAAGACATAGACTAGGATGCGCAGCGCACAGCCCGCAACCCAATACCCAATCGAACCACAGACCGCAGCTCACAAAAAGGTTCTCCCCGACCAAAACCCGTCAAGACTGGGCAAAGTTGAACTCGCATCATTTTGCTCGATTGGTATGTTTGTTGCATTCCATGTACCGAATGTTTTTGCTGACTTGACCTTGCTTGCCCAGACGATGGGATGCTGGGAGGAAGTGACGCGACGAGCTGGAAGGAGGACAGGAAGGGAGGGAAGAGGCGGAGGGAGGGGAGGGACTGGACTGGACTGGATTGTTGGAGTGGAGACTGTGTTCATTGTGAGTAGCTTGATTTATGTGCCGTTAACACGACTGAGACATTTAGCAGGCGACGCGTCGAGTTGGAGGAGCCTGAGGAGTTGGAGGGAGGGGAGAGAGGAGAGAGGGGAGAGGACGTTGACTGGGAGTGAGTAGCATCAAACATGTATGCGGGTCGAGTTTGCATGCGGCTGACAGACCGTGGAGATTGATCAACAGGAGCGATGTCGTGATGTTCGAGGGGAATGGGACACATCTTCACGGGATTGACCCAATGTAAGATTCTGTCGAGAAGCGGTGGATTCAACTATTTCATAGTCAACCTCCTTCGGGTGCAGCTGGGTGTTGGGTATGTTGTTTCTCTGTATTTGGACGAATGGCGAAATACTTTTGAGATAACTGTTCTCGAAGCGAAGGTCGGGGATATTGGGGATACGCGGTGGATGGTGGTCGTTGGGAGGCATGGGAAGGCTTCTGTCACGCGTTACCACAGGAAACAGCGTGACAAGGATTATGGCCACTGTCAGCCACTGTCTTCCTGCATCACCACCACTACTACCGTGCCTTCGCCCTCCCTCAACGTTGTCGACGACAATCTGGGGGAACACGTAATCGCCTAAATGCGTCGCCTCGCAGTAAACAAGGCCTACGATCTGGATGGCTAGCAAGGAAGAACAAGAGACACTGCGTCTTCTTGTTCAGCATGTCTCGAGAGCGTTTTATGAGCCCAAGTACACCATTATTCTCGACCAACTCGCACGGCATCCGGTGTAAGTATGCTGCTAGGATGCTTAGGACCATTTTCATGAGTCTTTCGGTATTTACTCACCTTTGATAGCCTCAAGGACGATGACCTGGCAGGTCGGATGGGCCTTCAGTCAAAAGAATTGAACAAGTTGATGGCTGTTTTGTCCAATGATCGTCTGGTTAAAGTGTGCGTATATGGTCTTTTTGTCGTCGCGTCATCTTGCTTATCACTCTGGTGGTCCAGTTACCGTCAAAACGAGCTGAAAGAAGGTGCCCAGCGATCGGTCGGCAAACAGTACTACTACATCGACTACGAAAATTTCTGCAATGTGGCCAAATGGCGTGTCGCCAAAATGTTCAGCATCATTGATAACACCCTTCGCAATGTTTTTTTTTCCTTTTTCCAGGCCTCGGAGAACAAATGGGCTCACGTCGGCGTTTATAGGAACTCGAGCATAAAGGGTACATTTGCACGCAATGCAAGCACTCTTACAATCCCCTTGACGTTGATAAGCTGCTGGATCCCATCCGAGGCGAATTCGTTTGTGAAATATGTCATGGAGAGGTCGTGGATAATGAAAATGCAGAGAGTGTCATAGGTAGCAAGGATAGAATGCAGCGGTTTAATAATCAAATGCGATTCATTCGAGACGGCTTACAGAAGAGCGAGGCTATGGTTCTCCCTGCGTACGTCGTTCCTTTCTTTCTATGTATCCCGTGAAGTGACCTTTCGGTAAAGTTTCGATGTTGCGGCTTGGGTCCAGTCGAACACCGTGTCCGTCGACGCCCAAAAGAGCTCGAATACAGAGTCTAATGGGCTCAAGATTGCTGGCTCCGACCCAAGCCAGAGGAAGGACGATGGTATCGGCGTCATGATCTCCATGGACAAGGACGAGCATACGAAAAAGATGGAACGAGATGCGGAAGCTGCTGCGAAAAGGCAGCAAAACGCGCTTCCATCGTGGCATCTCAAAAGTACTATTTCTGGCGACCTCACTGCGCTTGGTATCAAGGAGTCTGCGCGAGAACAGGTGTTGGGCACGGGGTCGAACGATGACCTGTTGAAGGGTCTGGGGATTGTTGGCGGTTCCAAGCCGGATCAGACCTCGATAGTGGTCGAAGACGTCAAGCCTGTTGTCAATGAGGAGGTCGACTGTAAGTTTTCAGCGTTCAACGTTTGAAGTATAGCTAACGTCGACTTTTGGCACTTAGACTATGACAGATATTACGCCTCATTGGCAGCATCTGCCAATGCTTCAGCTCAGGCCACGCCGTCCGCTACCAGCGCACCTTGGGGTGAAGAGTTTAACGCGAATGAAGACGAAGACGATGTCAAACCCTCCGTTGAATATCTTGACTCACTGAACGATTATCGTAAGCGCTCAAGGTCTCGCGAAGATGAAGGGCCTGTATTGAAGGCTAAGCTCGCGAAGGTGGACTCGCTGCCGTCTTTGACTGTCACGAACGGCAATGGTCACGCGAATGAAATGATTGTGGAAACTTCCGTCGACACCAATGGCAGTGTACCGCAAGGTGACCCAATTGTATATGGTGCGCTTATCTCCCTCCAGCGTTGAATGTTCCACTCATTTCGGTTCCTAGTGAACGGTAAACCTGTCCCGTACTCGCAAGTCACTGAAGAGGATCATGATCTCATGACTCCTGATGAATATACGGCATTCTTTGAAGTCATGCAGGCTCATTCGTGAGTCCACGCCCTGCTGCATGATGGGGACTTGTGGCAGCATTTGGAGTATTTATAAGCATCTTCGTTTGGACGTTCGTTGCATATATTCTTTCGCTCATGCATGTTTAGATGTTTTGTAACATAGAAGGGAGTTAATGCAATGTGTACAACACATGTTTCGGATGCAGGATAACAGGATCCCCTTTGTATTCACAGAAGCCATCTAAAACCTCCGCGGTGCACACAACTAGAAATGTGCGTTCACCTCCAGTCCTTTGTCAAAGAAGTTCTTTCGCATGAAGGTGTGTAGGAGTGACTCCTATGGTGCTGGACATGTGATATCCCGTTAAAAAAGGTCGCAAGTCCATACAACGCAACACCTTTCACTGACATAGTCTCCCCTTATGGTGCTCGCTCTAAGCCGGCGAAAAAACAAGGGTCTCCCCTTGGTTTTCGCCGGTGTGTATTGGCTATCTACATACATGGTGCGAGTACACTAGACTACGTAGAAAATATACCGAGTCGGGGCGGGCGGTAACATAACCTGAGAAAAAGAACAAAATAAGCCAAGTCAGTCGCAACGTCCTCAGAGTTCGGTCGATCGAGGGGGTGTGATGTATAGTCCATCTTGAAGCAAGTGTCGTGTTTGAGACGGCAGCATGGAAAAGAATGATTGGACGTGTATGACCAAGTTGTCGGTATGAGCTAGGAGTCGCTGAAGCGATTGACGGCGCGGTCGAGAAGGGCTAGTGATGATGAATATCCTTGGAGCGAGACATTCCCAGCAACCAGAGTGCATCTAAGACTCGGTTGGGGAGATGGTTGGTGGCGCGGCCGAGAAGGGCTGGCCATGGTGAAGATACCATCGGTGGGTGATTGAGAAGATACTCGATGCGAGGCCGTCCATCCAGGTAGCCACAGTGCGTGATAATGAGGTTGTTTACGTGGTTGGTGGCGCGGTCGAGAAGGGCGGGTGACGACGAACGTGCCGTGCGTGGGTGGGTGATCTCGAAGATACGAGACTCTATTCCAGAAACCAGAGTGCGTCACGGTGGTAAAGACTCGGAGGTCGGGGACATGGTCGGTGGCGCGGTCGAGGAGAGCTGGTGACAATGAAGATTCTATCAGTGAATAATTGAGAAGATAGGCTTTCTCTCCAGGCAGCCAAAATGCGTGGCAAAGAGTTGCTTGGTGGTTGGTGGCGCGGTCGAGAAGATCGAGGGCTAGGTTGGAGACGATGGGGGGATTTCGAGGATTCCACACACAAAGCGTGCACGAGGTAAAGGGATAATCAAGTAAATGGACAAGAAGATGCCAAAGTGGTTGGTGGCGCGGTCGGGAAGGGCTGGTAACGATGAATGTGCCGTGGGTGGGTGGGTGATCGAGAAGATGCCTGTGCGAGACATTCCCAACAACCAGAATGCGTAATAAGATGACTGTGGACATGGTTGGTGGCGCGGTCGAGAAGGGATGATGAGGATCAAGAACTAGGTGGACCATGAGGGTGATTTCGACGATGTCATAAAGCAAAGGCATGCATTAGGTGATTGGATGATAAAAGGAGTTGGCGAGGAGATGCTAAAGTGGTTGGTGGCGCGGTCGAGAAGATCAAGGAGTAGCTTGCCGACGATGGGGAGATTTCGAGGATTTCTTTCACACGCAAACGGCATGCGCAAGGTGAATGGGCGATGAGAAGAAACTGGAAAAGTGGTTGGTGGCGCGGTCGAGGGGGAAGAGGGAGATAAGAGTGAGGATCATCGAGGCAGCAGGATTAATCCTGCTTCCCGAAGGGCAAGTTGAGCGTCAGGTGGGTAGCAACGGCAGGCATTTGCCATTTGGTGGCGCGGTCGAGAAGGGTGGCCACTACGTGGTGTGGATCCGCTGGGTGGGATCATCGTACTACAGACCGTATTCCAAGCGTGATGGGGAGGTTGTCGGTGTCGCGGTCAGGCTGTGACACATAGAATAGCGACTACAAAGATTTCAGCGCGTGAGGATAACACTGGGGAGAGGACATGAGAAGTTAGAACATTGGTCGGTGTGAAGATATCATGAACCACACTTACGACAAAAGTACCCGTGGTCGAGGGCGGATTGTGGCCGTCGTCACGAACGACATGATTAACCGTGCGACGGTGTCAACTAGAGAAAAATATCCATAAGAAAAGAGTAGGAAGGCGAGAATATCATGAACGAACCACGTAGGACCGACGCAGAGGGGTTACAGAGGTGGTGGATGGTAGAGGCAGCCGACCGAAGGAGGAGAGGGCTGGCCCAGGATGAAATTAGGACATGAGAATGGATTCAGGAGAGGGATTACGAGGGGATAAACTTACGAGGGAAAGATTTGCATCGCGAAGACCCGGCTTGCGTTGCTCCGTGCTCGCGTTGGGGCCGCCAAACGTGGGATCGAGGTGACGAGGGTGGTGCGCTGACCACGACTTGCTTCCTGGAAAGGGAGCGGCTTGACTGTTACAACCACAGTGGACGTGAGTGAGGGACGTAGACTTGAAGACTAAATTAACCTACCAACTGCTATACAGAAAAATGCAGCTGCAGAAAACGTCGATTACTCGGACCGTCCGAGACCATCGCAAGAGACCAAGGTAATTGCCATTCATAGACGGTGATCGACGCAGTGGGGGCTTGGGAGTACTAGCGAGACAGTTAGGATGACATCTATAGAAGGCAAAGGTGAAGGAACGTACTATGCACGCAGAAAGATCTGACTGAGCTCGAGGCATCGGGGGAGGGAATCCTGTGAGAATAAAAGGTTAGAAATGAAGCCAGTCTTGTGAAGCCTACGAATGGAGACTTACCGAGTGCTTTCGAAGCACCTTAGATCACCATCGGCTGCGTAGCGTCACATCATAAGTCTGAGACTACGGGAAAGTATGAGATTAGGAAGCGACCACAATCAGAACAATACAAACACACACCATGGCTTTCCGCGGCTCAGCGAGCGTCGAGTACACATCGAGCGCAAAGAAAAAGGGAGCTAAATTGAACAGGAAACCGTCAGTGACTCGTCCCCAGATAAATAAAGAACGTGGTGGACTTACAAACAACATGGTGGTGAGAGGGAAACTTGCAAAGCGCCCAGAGGTCCAGTGTTTCGGGGCTTCAACACGCATAGGGGCTGTTCACGAGAATGTGTGCGTTCGTAGCAGGAATTACGGCGAATCAAGGGTAGAGTTGTCACTACTACATATCAAAGTAGCGATAGACGTGAAGCTAGGAGGGAATGGTGTGGGTGGGCTGACGAGCTTGACTGTGAAGGTGAGACGATACAGGGGCAGCATGGGGGGCATGATGGGCAGAGGGAAACAAGAGTCCGCTCGCTGCACTTGGGTTTATGTACTCTGTAGCTGCTTGGATGTATTTTTGAGTGGAAGAGAAGCTTTCTACTGCGTACTGCGGATAGTATGGGGGAGGGCTGTTCGAACAACCCACGCATTACCTGTTCGTACCTGAAAATCATGATGAGAAGCTCAACAATTCAACTGCGCTGTCTTACCTGCATCATGTTGTGCAAGCTAGCATCCTGCGCAGCATCAGCTTTAAGCTCCTCGCAGTCCGTAGCATGAGCCAAACCTGGCATATTCGCATTCTCATGGGGTTGACTTGATATTGTCGTTTATTCCACCGTTCAGAGTCCTTGTGCATCGAACCTTACGTACGAGAACACTTGAGGAGTCGAAATAAGTGACGCACATGTGCTTATTCACTATGTAAACACGGCGGAGAGGAGTGAAAGGAAGAGGAATGCAGAGGATACCCAACGAATTGCGTCCGTCAGCATTATAAACCACCTATCTGCATATTCGTGCATGGCATGAGCCGAAGCAGAGAAGTTGTATGTAGTCTCCAATGAGATAACAAAACCTGATGGGTGCTAATAGCGCCCTTCAAACGATGACTCTACGTTCAGGTGTGATGGAACAAGACAGGGTTGGTGTCTCTCACTGTGAAGCGGATCACCCATCCTTAATATCTGGCTCTAACTCCAGCCGTACGGACGAGGCCATCTCGCATTCAGCTCTAATCTCAGACATCTGTCAATTGCGGTGCTCAAACCTCTATTGAGGATACGTGAAGATACAAACACAATTGACATTGGTATGCGCAAACTTGATTCAGCTTAACATTGACCAAGGATCGACTTGCGTGGGTACTTGAGCTCGCAAAGAAGCTTAAATGAGAGAGATGGATTGAAAGCAAGGTAACAAGTGAAAGAAATCCTTCCCTGCAGGTACCGTGGGTCGTCAAGCCCTCAAAGACAACAAGTCCAAGATGCCCCTGACTCCTAAGCAACGGGGACGCGGACTTGGTCGTATTCGATCGAGTGCCACGGGGTGCTGCAGCAAACATCAACGACACATGCGAGACATGCGAAAGAATCGTCCAAAAGGCTATCACAGCCTCTGTCTCTCAGGACCGAAAGACATTCCCTTCCCATGCAAGTTTAGGGTGAACTAAAAGTTTCGAACATCACTCGACTTGTCCTTTCTTTCACCCCATGCAAGTTTAGGGTGAACTAAAAGTTTCGAACATCACTCGACTTGTCCTTTCTTTCACGTTGGTTTGGAATTTCGACCAGAAAGCATCGGCTGTAAGCAAGCTGTAAGACCCTCGCAAATTGTGCCCGTCGCCTTAAGATCTACTCCAGCCAGACAAACAGCTTCCGTGAGTATCATTCCCATAGACGGCGGATATGTTTATTTCGGAAAACCTACAAATACGGTCGAGCTCTACTATCCAACATGTACCTAATGGAGTCAAGGATTCATAAGCAGCTCAAAGGGGAAGCTGCACTCGCTGGTGGGAAGCAACGAAGAAGCATGGCTGCGCAGAAAGTATCCAAATGTCTGGAAACACCCTCAAAAAGAGTGATTATATTTATTTCTTCGCCGTTTGCTTTCAGATTTCAGCTCAGACATGCTAGCGTAGAGAGCTTTCGGTTTGCATGATGCAGCAGGAGGGGAGACGCTAGCGGGACTACTGAACGCAAGTCGACTGCGTAAGTTTGGTGGTGGGAATTTCTCAGAGAAGCTTGACACTACTTGGGAGCCCATCGCGCCCAAACGTCAAGCAACAGCCTCGCCTTTCGGACAAAAAGTTTCACCCTTTCACCTCGAAAGTCTCAACGTCTCGTGATGACGGTCCATGGCTGCTCGAGGCTGCGGGATGCTGAAATGTGAAAGGATAGATCAGATTGACTTGCCCAGATGGATGGACCCAATTAACGGTACCTCGACAACGTAGTCATGATGATCTCACGGAAATCGAGATGACGGAGGCACGTACGCTCTCTAATGTTCAATGTTCAATTATCCGACGGTATCAAAAGTGCGATATGGACACGGACAAAAAGCACACACCAAACTCTACCCTAGCAGTCCCCTATATGTAGATCATCCCTATGACCAGGGGACGCAGACGAGGGGATAACCGCCATCGCCATCGGCACCCACGACGATGAGTCAATTTTTACGTCGACGCATCAGTATCTTGCTGATTTGCTGAGTTCCAAGCTAAAATCGCGTATATGTGGGATAACGAAGCATGGTGTGCAGTGGATGAATATCAGGGTGTCAGCGAAGAGCCCTGAAAATGCTAAGCGAACGGGAGAACATACATTGACCAGGATAGGAAACTCAAAGTGCCATAACGACTGCTTGGCCGACACGAATCGAAGATTATAGTTGAAAGATTTCTACGACGCCCTGGTAAGCAAAACCTTTTCAATCCTGTTCCACTCCACCACCATCCTTGTTGACCTACCCTTTCATCCCACCCCCCATTCCCCCGAAACACCTTGATATTTCCCTTACCTTGATTTGCCATGGAATTTACCAGCCTTCCTCTCCTCGTTCAGCTTTTCGCCATTGGCATCGGTGCCGCAGTGGTATACGCTTTCGGCAACAACTTGATCAACCAACCCCACCCAGCATTCACGGCCAGCGCATCATGGGGCGGAGGATTCGGTACAACGATGACGGTAAGCCAGCAGCCGAGCTCGAGAAAATAGCTCCGCCGCTCATCGTGTTGTGTTCTCTTCACAGTCATCCGGGTTGTTACTAGTCGTAGTCGCGGTCTGCGTTGTCTTGAACCGAACCCGAACCAGAGTCACTATGATGCGAATATTATCATCAATCATCACCTCGCTTGCATCGGTTGTCCGCGTATTCGAGCCGGTGGTCAGACCACTCTTTGGCCTTGGGCAACCCGCACTCGAACCCGAAGTCGAGCTTCAAGCTGAGCCCGCCGACCGCATCGACTCCATCGACTCGATGGAAAGCGGGCGAGGCCATCATCTGGCGTGAAAAGGTTAGTGACCACTTCAAGTTTCGCGTACAACTTGACTTGCCAATCCGATACTGATTTGCTCCTTGTTCTTGATTTGACTGTAGGCAGAGTCGATCGTTCAAGTACGTATCCCTTTCCTCATGCTACATCACGAACCTCACCCATTATTTCTAGGGACGAGTAAGTCGCGTTGCTTCCCGCTGAGTGTTGGTTGACACTGAACATGTCCCTCCCCAGTCGAAATTTCTTGATTCTTGCTATTCCGTACCTTGCATCCCCATTTCCGGTGAGTTTGGGTTTAAGAGGATTGATGATCAAAAGCACTTACTTACTGCGCACTGCGGGTCGGATGATTCATTCTATGAACAGCAGTTCACCTCTCTCGAGTCCGTGTGCCCAAATTTCTTGGATTTTCTTGGAGAACAAGTTACAATTGTACGTGGTGGTGCTGGAGGATACCACAAAGGTAAATCCATCAACTAAAATCAAATAATCATCGTTAGTGGGGACTGACATCCATACGGTGATTGTCCAGGTCCTCCGAGGGCCGTCCGAGTCGTGGTCGCCGTTCAAGCTAGACAGCTGAATGCTGAGTACGAGGCCCAGTGCCGATTAGAGGCTGGTGTGCAACCCGCACGTCGCACTGGACAATATTGATTAGATACTTGAGTAGCGCTAGCAGAATTCGTCAGGCCTGTAGTCGCATTGTTGATGAAGTATGGTTGATTATTTTGTCTGTGGTAATTTGTCGAGGAGGGAGTCCAGCGCCAACTTGGAAGAAGTTGCGAAAGCGCCTGAGTTTGAATTTTCATCAACTCGCCATCGTCGCATTTCCGATATCAATTTCTCACTTCTTCCTCTTCCTCCTTGTCTGCCCCCTCGTCTTCCTCTTCAACCTCGTCTTCCTCCTCATCGTACCTTCGCACTTGGATTCCGTTTCAACACGTTCAAATCGTCTCCGTTATCATCATCTCCGCCGCCTTGACCGTCCCGCCATGACACAGTCCGGTTTCCCTCCCTCATCCTCCCACTTCCCTCAAGACCCGGGTCTTCCCATCACCGCTGCTGCCTCTGTACCTAACGCCGGTAGTATTCAGAACTTATTATCTACTTTGGTCATTCGCAGCCACTGGCGGCTCTTCTTCCTCGGACTTGGTTCTCAAGCTCTCAAGCTCTCAGGTTTCAACCCTCCCTCTGAGCCTATTGACTTGGTGAACGCACCGACTACTCTAGGCTGTGCTGTGCTGGGACGACGTCCGCAGTCGGGAAAGCCAAATTGACATGCCAAAGTGAGTAGCCTTCGTCCCTATTCTGTCTTGTTGGCTCTAATCAATAATCCCTCATRAAGTCATGCAAATGTCAATACAAGGATTTATCTCAACATGGTCGACTCACGGATTGAACAAGCCTGCGTAGGTGCCTCTGGGGAGGGCGTTCAAGAATTTCTGCACGGCCCCAGCTTGGTACGGCGGGCGAGCGAACTAAGCGGCGAGTAAGTCAACTAGTCGTTCATGATGTTCACCACTCACAAAGTCACTGAAGCCACCACCAGAGAAGAAAATACCGGTCTCGGGAACGAATGTTGTGCCGCCTACGGCAGTGACACTGCAATTTCATCGATCAACGCTTCGTCATTTGATGTTGGTGAATTGGTTTACGCACAATGGACAACTTGCTGGGAAACCTGGGATGAACCTGGTGGCGTTTCGCCCATCGTTGGTGAAGCATTGCTGGGTCGCTGGGTCATCGTCGCCATCACCTACGCCTCCGTCACCGGATGAGAACATCAGCGATACACCGCGAGCTCCTGTACGAACAAATCAATCGTCAAGGCGTTTCGCTACCAGGTCATGGTATGGACGGACCAAGTTGAGCAAAGCCTGCGCAAGCACGAATGGCGAAGGATTTGGGAACTAGGGCCCTTGTTAGCTATGCGTTTGCAATGTTGAATCCCGATAAAGCTACCTGTTTGTTCATCATCTCCGTAACTGGTAGAGATACTCAACGGTGGGTTCTTCTGCTTGAGAATGAAGTCGAGCCACTGACAAGCTATTTCAGTACTGAGTTCAAATGAAGAAAATATCCTCGCACGTCTGTGTAGGGTTCGTTCGTGTCCGTGGGTGTCCCAATGTCTGGGATAAATGGAGGCCGTCCGGCCGTGGTATAAAATGTCCCTGGCGTTGGGAAAGCGACACCAAATGCAAACTGCACGTCTAAATTTGCTTCGGCTCCAGCTTCGCCTAGTGTTTGGTTATTCAATCCCCCTTGCATCATATGGACGTCGATCAGGAAGGTACGTTAACCTGAACCCAGTTTGGGAAACACACCTTCGACCGCGATAACACTGAAGTTTGTCCCCACAGCAGGGGTCACTTGGTCAGTGTAGAAGGATTGAAGGTCCTCGAAGTTGGCGAATTGCTCGAGGTAACCAGTGATTCCGATCGAGTTTTTCTTTGTGGCCTTTGGGACGAAGTCGACGGCGTTGTAGAGTTGCTTCAGGCATGTGACCGTGATGGTGGTGTTGCAACTCGCATCGACCACAGGCGTCGCCGTGTTGGTCTCGCTTTGTGCAGCTAAGGCTACCTTCGGGGTGGCGGCCTGTTCCTCTTCTGGTTCCAAGAAGTGGATTGTCGACTTCTGGCCCTTGAACCTCCCGAACATTGTCGTGGGTTGAATCACGTCAATATGGTCATGGAGGTCTTCCGGGAGACTGTAGCTGGTTGTTCGAATAAGGTAATCACCATCGTTATGCTTCCACGTTGAATATTTCTGAAGTTCATACATCAGGAAGATTAATTTCCTTTCGTGGCCGTTACACTCACGGTATCAAGCATCTTCTCAGCGACGCTAACGGGGATTCTGATCGTCACCCAGTCCTTCGCTGAGGAGCGTTCAATGTCGGATTCAGAGAAACCATGAGAAGCAAGCCATTCGTCGACCTTGGCAAGAGTATCGGGATGAGGAGCCACCAGTGCGTCAACCTCCTCCTTGGACATGTGTTGCCCGTAGCGCTCATGGTTAGGGTCACTGATTTCATATAGCTGTCTCTCCAAATCGGCGAAGTTTTGCTGCTGCAAGCCAATGCGCATCCTGATGATATGGTCCGGTGGGGCCTCGCCATGCCTTTGCCAGCCTCGCGGTGGTACGATGGTTTCTTTGAGTTTAGGAGCACATCCGGAGGGGGCAGCCCAAGCTGCTGCGGCCAGAGAAAGAGCCACTAGATGAAGCCGCATCGCACGAAAGGGTGAGAAGAGTTACCCGTACATGCTGTGTAAGATGAAGGCTCTTCTTTATACTCCCTTGCGCAGGAACAAACTATGAGAAAACGATGGAAACGGTCCCACGAGGAAGAGGGGTGCAGGCGAAGAAGACTCGCACATGGAAACGTTTACGAGATCATCCGTCGCCGACACGAGCATCATTCGGGGGCACACGATGGTGTTCTATTAATATCTTAACCGGTGGTTGACGTCGATGATTTGGGTGGGTTGATATCTGTCTTTATTGACATTGAATATTGACTTCCGAGAGATTGGTAGGGATAAGCCAGGACCAAGCACATACCGTGATGAGTATTTGGCACATCCCCAGCAGAGCTAAAGCAACTCTGACTGTATCCTTCAGCAGAATCGTATGCGTATGTGCCCCGGGAATGCGGAGTTCGGCTTTAACGAAGGACAAGGGCGATCCACCTTGAACATCAACCGTGCGCACACACGCATGGACGTGGGGAGATTGTCTGATATCACTACATTCTAGAGACATCGCACGACCGCGCGCATTTCCACGAAACCAGGTTCGGTACAATCAAGATCGAGGCCCGCGTCCCATGGTACTGAAAAGAACTGTAAGATTAAAATTACATTACATCATTACCGTAAAGTATTAATCTAAACCTGGCCTGACTGTCCCAAAGGATGTCCGCCAGCCACCGCCGGAGCAGGAGCAGTAGTTTCGGGCTTCATCGCAGGGAACAACAAGACCTCCTTAATATCTGGAAATGACGAGGGGGTAAGGGATGACGTCTGAAGAAAAGGACGGGGGACGCACTAGTTGAATCAGTAAGGAACATAACCAATCTATCAATACCAAGCCCCCACCCTCCCGTTGGAGGGAGACCATGTTCAAGACTACAAAGGAAGATTGACATCAACACAAGCTTATCGGAAACTCATAGTTTCAACGTACGCATCGATGAATGTTTCGTCTACCCCTTGGGCTTCGTCATCACCCTGTTCCTTTTGCCTGACCTAATGACACAGGAGCTCAGTAACCGATCTATTGCCCAGTAACGCGGCAAACAAAGTCACCTGTTCTTCGAAGCGCAATCGTTGTTCGAAAGGATCGTTCAACTCGGTGTAGGCATTACAGAATTCCTTGCCGCACATGAATCCTTCGAAGCGTTCGCAAAGACCAGGCCTCGAGCGATGCCACTTGGCTAGAGGAGACATGACTTGAGGATGGCCAACTAGAAAAGGTACGCTCAGTCAAGCCGACACAGTGAAGTAGGTGATTCAGCTCACCGATGAAAGCAGGGGAGACGCAGAGGGGTTCAATGAACTCTCCGACAAGCTGGAAGGAAATTATCAGGACACTGACCCGGAGATGACAAACTGGGCAGGTACCTTGTCGAGCATGCGAGCATTCGTCCGTGGCTCGCTACAGTCGACGTTATGCTTCATAAAAAGGACATCAGAACGTGGATAGCCTGGGATATAAGGCGCGCTTACCTTAACACACAATTCCCTTAACCATTTGTTGGTAGCCTCCGTATGGAGTTC
Source organism: Pleurotus djamor (assembly GCA_029747585.1). Lineage (NCBI taxonomy): Eukaryota > Fungi > Basidiomycota > Agaricomycetes > Agaricales > Pleurotaceae > Pleurotus > Pleurotus djamor. Next base: position 29,591 of record JAPEVF010000368.1, on the reverse strand, counting down.
CTCTCCAGGAGGGAATGTTACACCCAACTTCTCTTCAAGTGTCCCAATCATATCGTATCGCTTCCAAGGTCTCTTGAACTCGAGCTCCAACACCTTGGCGCCCTCCTTGCCCTTGTCTCCATCGGGATGGAAGAGAATCTTGGTGCTTCCGCCAGTCAGGAATTTGACCAACCCTTCCAACATAGCCTCGGTGATCTCCATGAGATCTTCCATGTCAGCATACGCCATATAAAATTCGCAGATAGTGAACTCCGGGTTATGGGTAAGGTCGATACCCTCGTTTCGGAAGACACGGCCAATCTCGTAGACGCGATCGAGACCACCGACAACAAGTTGCTTCAGGTAAAGTTCTGGCGCGATACGAAGATACAAGTCGAGGTTCAGGTCGTTGTGATGGGTGATGAAGGGCTTGGCCGTCGCTCCTCCGGCAAGAAGGGACGTCATGGGTGTCTCGACTTCCATGAAACCGAGGTTGTCCAAGAAACGACGGACGTAGTTGAGGATCTTGCTACGGGTGATGAAGAGCTTGCGAGTGTCCTCGTTGAGGATAAGGTCAAGGTAACGCTTGCGATAACGCGTCTCTTGATCCTTCAAACCGAAGTGGGAAGAGGGGAGTTGGTGGAGGTTGGGGGTGAGGAGTTGGATTGTCGATGGGGAGATACTGAGTTCTCCCTTTTTGGTGCGGGATGGGGTACCGGTCACACCGACGATGTCGCCTCGGCGGAAGATGTCGTGAATCTTTTGGAACTCGGAGGGGTCAGACGCGTCTCTGTCGCGTCGGAAGCTCAGCAAAATGGCGTTTGGCCGACGGAAAACTGAGGTACGCACTGTGCACTCGCCATTATCTGGACCTTGACGCCTTCACCATGCAAATCATAGAACCGAAGACTGTTTCCACTCGCACGGATGTTGTGAATTCTACCAGCCAAACTTTCAGTAACACCGTCAAGCTTGGTACCCGATGGTATTTTCCCTTCCTTTCCATAATCGCGAATATAATGTTCCAGTGATTTTGTAACAATGAACTTGTGCGGGTAGGGGTTGGGGGATTGTGAAGCCTTGAGAGCAAGGATTTGACGAGAACGGAGCTCATAGTATTGCTGTAAAGTGATTGAGGAAGTTGATCACAACACGATGAATTTTCGTGAACGTACATTGGGGTTCAGATCAGCCTCAGCTTCCGCTGCTGATGCCGACGTTGTTGCCTTGGGCTTAGTCTGAGGTTGAGTCGCTGCCTTAGACGCCTTGTTCGCCTCCTTGGCCCGTTGCTTTTCCCGTCGCTTCAACTCCCTTCACAACATCGATTGAATGATACACACGACATCAACACGGAAAGCACTGACTGCTTGGATATCATCTCCCCCGTGACGGGGTCCTTGTGAGTTCCTGCTGGGGCCTCGGTGGACATTTTGAAGATTTGATATGACGGAAGCGAATTTCTAGGGATGGGGGAAAGCCTTGGGGTGGTGGTGGTACGTGGGCGAAGCGTGAAAGCAAGCCCCCTTCTGAGCATCCAGAATTTTATCTTGACATCGATAATGAGTCGAATCGTGGTTAGGTAAGCCTTTCGAATTTGTCCACTGCGCGCTTATGGTGCACTCACCGAGGTCCGAGTCCCTCCAGGTTCGGAAAGGTTTCCAGCTTGCCAAAGGTTGGACTTGGTGTACGTTGAAATGGAGGGGATAGGGAGACCGGAAATATAGTCGCGTTTGGAAGCGATTTAGCAGACCAGTGAGATGTTGTTGGTGACGCAAAACGTTTTGCACTGACGGGAAAGTAAGGGACGGGAGCAAAAAGTCATACCTCCGCCCGAGGCGCCGACGCTATCATTGAGGTAAGTACCTGCCAAATAATCTTATCTCGTACTCGGAATGCTGGGCTCACCTCCGTCTTTGTGCTGATTTTCAAGCGATGGTGCTACAAAGCACTTTGGGACAATTATACAATCAGTCATCGACAAGATCGTGGTAGCCTATCGCCTAGAAACCCCCGTTTTTCTCGGATGGATGCTCAGATGAGGTTGCACTTCAACGAATGTGAGTCAACCGTAAATCCGCCCAATGGATCTTTGGTCAAACTGACTCCAATGAAGGGTTGTACTGCTTCGACCTCGCTTTCGGAGACGTCGTAAATGACTTCGTAGTGTCCTCGTTTGCTGCTGAAGATTCCCCATTAAAAGATCTTGAGGCACGGTCACAACCCAACAGAACACCCCTAGTTCTCAGCTTGCTCAAGAAATATACCGATATCTCAAAGGCATGTCTTCTGTAACGATAACTGCGCCATAGACCAACAGTTTTCGTTCTATACGCAGGCTAAAGCGATGAGATTTTCGGCAACAATGCCGATACCAGGTTACAAGACGGAATACTGAGAACGCATGAGTTCGCTGTAAGGAGAGTCCCGAAGTTCAGGCCGGTCTGGGATGGCAAACGAGGGGCATTCAGAGCGATGGTTCTCTGGTTCAACTTCAAAAGCAATATTTGTAGTTTCCATACTCTCGGTGTCGATTGAACAACTCAAGATGTTCTTCGGATGTCTTTCTTGGCAGTAACACTTGCGTCCCGACTGTATCTGTCATATCCCGCATTGTCTCTTCTCTGACCACGCTCTCTTACCTCTCTCTATGCTGAACTACCTAAGTGCGTCGTCCTGGAATGTTTGCATATCCTGAAGAGCTCACCGATTGGACAGAATTTTAGATTAGCTCTCGACATGGGTTGAAACTGAATGGGCGTCTACCGACTGCAGTACCATTCCCTTTTTCGACGAACTGCCATGAGCTGCGACGATTGCGTGAAAGGTATCCCTCAACTTGCTTGTTTCACTACGTCAGCCACTGAGTTAGGTGTCTACATAGGCGTTAAACATGACGGCGTTTTCGAGGGTGTGCACCTCACAGTCTCATCAGATCACACCCAGATCTCATATTGAGTGGATCAGGTCAGCTTACTGACATTGGAGGCATCAAATGCTACGTCTCCACACCAAAGTCTGACTTTGCATCGACCAAAGCCATTCTGTTCTTGAGCGACGGCTTCGGGATCACCTTGATCAACAATCAAGTGAGTCTCCAGTCTGGATAACAGCTGCAGAGGCCTGTCCCAAGTTGACCTACGCTCTGGTTCAGCTCATCATCGATGACTTTGCTCGAAACGGATTCAAGGTAACTCGATCGTCATATCGGTGTCTCCACCAAGAGAGAGGATTCTGACCGATCAATTCGAGACCATTGCGCCAGACATCTTGTTTGGCGATCCAGTACCAGAGGATTTTATGAGCGGAAAGGTGCGCTGACAAGGTCAGTTGCTGTTGGCATGACACCTCTGAACGTCTTCTTAGCGCGAATTCTCTTTTCCTGCCTGGCTGTTGAAACATACCAACGAAGTGACCCGTTCTATCATCGACAAGGTTCTCCTGGCGCTGAAAGACGAGGGTATCACTCACTTGGGCGTAGTTGGATATTGTTTCGGAGGTATGTACCCTGGGCCACCGCACGCTTTCTACCCAAGTTTCCCCTTAGGGTCTTCATGACTGATGTTGTTGAAGGTCGGTATTGCTTTGATCTTGCCTTTGAAAATATTGCTACCGTGGTCGTCGTGAATCACCCATCGCTTTTGGAGAGTCCGAAAGATCTCGAGGTACTTATCCTTCTCTCGGTATGTGCAACTAATCTCATCATCCATTCAAAGAAATACGCCGAACTCTCGCGTGCACCCCTTTTAATCAACAGTTGCACTCATGATCAAGCCTTCCCTCTCGACGCCCAGGAAAAAGCTGATTAAATCTTCGGAAGCGGTAAATTTTCTCCAGGGTATCGTCGATCGCATTGGGAAGGATGCACGCACGGCTTTGCTGTAAGGGGGGATATGAATGATCCTCAGATCAAGGCTGGGAAAGAAGGGGCGTTCAAGGAGGCCGTTCTTTGGTTTAAGAAATACTTGTAGTAAATCATCTGTGCTCGAAGGCTGCCGCAGACACACGCGAATCACACCAGGTACCGACTCGCATAGGTACTTCTCCGATAGGGACACCACTCCCCACTCCTGAGCTCCTATTCTGAACCCGCCAAACATGAACGAGCCAAGGCGCTAGCCTTTACCGTGAACCACGATGAGCAAGGAAGAAGATGAAGTTCCTCCACCCCAACGGGCTCCCTCTCCTCCTCCTTACACCACCTTTGCTTCTCGAGGGATAATTGTACGATGCCCCATCGCGTAACTACTCCAATATAACGGCCAACTCGTATATCGCTCTCTAGCCTCCAAGTTTTTCTTCCTTCAAACCTCGCGACTACAAGATGCAGCAATCGCAGCCGATAACGCATGTCGCATGGAGCTGCGATGGGAAGAAATTGGCAGCTGTTGGGATGGACAAGGCTACGCGTATATGGAACCCGGACAAGAGTGTGCGTTCAGTTGTGGTAACTCTAAGACACTCATTAATGTGCCACTAACAATACACTTAGATGGAGCTGCGAGCTGCAACTCTGTATACTGGCGCGCACTCTGATGAAGTCGACTATATTTCATGGAATCCCACCCATCCGGAATTGTTTTGTACATCAAGTCAAAAGGATAGACGGATTGTGTTCTGGGACGCGAGACGTATGTTACCTCTCCCTAAATCCCGCTTATAAACCCATAGCCCAACTATAACACCGCGTCTCTCTAGAAAGCCGGAATCTCCAGTCCATTTCCACGAAATTCTCCTCGCAACAGACAAGCTACTCACCAGATGGCCGAACTCTCCTGTGTACAACAACAAGCCATCAACTATGGTTCATGACACTAAACGCTCGTGTGGAGGGGTCAAGTAAAGAGCTCTGGCAGCTATCTGATCGAGAACCGGTGAGTCACATACACATCCACATTATGCCATATGAAGACCGGTTGATTTGACTTTTGGAGTAGACGACGGGCTCAACCGCTATATTCAATCATACCGGCGATGGTCTTGTTATCACTCATCATTCAGAGCACTCGCTTCGTGTCGTTGATTATCCGTCCATGGCCGTTCGCGAGACCCCTGCGGCTCATGTAGGCGGCTGCATAGCGGTTGCCCTAGACCCTCGAGGAAGGTACAATGCTCATACATCAGTTATCCACGCCTTTTGTATTCTAACGCTACGAAACCAACAGATATCTTGCTTCTGGAGGTACCGATTCGATTGTGAATATGTTTGATCTGTCTGAGTGGATCTGCGCTCGAACTATCACTTCTTGCGAGTAAGTCCAGCGTTGACTTCCCATTTCGTGGTCTCTGAGAAACTCTAGGCATGCTATCAATACACTGAGTTTCTCCTATGACGGAGAGTATCTAGCTATCGCTAGCGCAGGTAACTACATTGACATTGTGCGTTTCTTTTCTTCCAGACTTCTGCTTTCATTTTTTTTAAAAAAAATCGAGTTAGTGTGCAACCGAGACAGGCGTACCTCTACATCGAGTACCAGCCTTAGCCGCTTCGCCGACTGTCGCCTGGCATCCATCTAAATTCAGCATAGCTTACTGCGGGCAAATCAAAGCCCGTGAGGGCGGTCCCCCTCCAGTGGGCGTGGTCAGTATGTTTGGTGTGGATTCGTAGCGTGGTCGATTCAATAATCACATATTCGTATTCATCTTCGCATCCTTTAAATTACAACTTTGAAGTCACCGTGTCCTTTGGAGTGAGTTGAAGGCTTTCTAGCCACCGAAGGACCTGCTCCGTGACAGTCTCCTTCGCTTCGACCATCAGCCAGTGACCCTTGCCCTCAATTGCGACGTCCTGGAGGTTGGCGATGAATTTGTGAGCTTTCTCGATGACGATACTCGCACAAGTGGGGTCCTTTGTCCCCCAGAAGAAAAGGACGGGTAAATCCTCTCGCAGCTTGGGTGATAATTTCGCTTCTGTGGGGGGTATTTATTGCATGTACTATGTCGATATCCCAGAAACTCACCCTTTTCTTCGTTGAAACGATGTAGCCAGGTTCTATAGTAATTGAGTGGACCGTTCATGCCTTTTGCAAATTCTTGCTCGTAGTATTGAAATTCGTTCGCGGTAAGCAGTGACTCGGTGTCATCGAGACGAATATCGGTGTTTTCGAGGAATGCCTTTAGCTGACCTAGCTTCGTGAACTCGGGTCCTTTCTCCTCATCCATTGAACGGAACATAAGCGAGGTGAATTTATGAAGCTAATATGAGACTTTCAGTTAAAGTAAACGGTACGGTGAACTTTGAAGCGAAACGAGTATTAACGGACATTGTTTTCGATAGTCTTGGTTGATTCTTGTTGGGAAAAGTAGACTTGGTAACCCAAATTGGGCACAAGACGAGCAACATCTTCAACAGGCATATAAGCGGGAGATGGAGGTGTGAATGGCACCGATAGACTGTAAGGAATATTGGTGAGATGATCAGATGGGGTCCATAAATTTCAAGTAGGTCATGCATGAAAGTGAGCGTAGTCGCCAATGCTCTTATGGTGTTTTGTAAGGCGTAGAGGTGATTCGACTCTCAAAACTGAATAGGCCTGGGCCATGGAGATAGCAAAGATGATCCGTCGCGAACGGAGACTTACATTATGAGAGCAGCTAGTCTGTCCGGATGCCACATAGCAAAGCGAGACGCAGTGAAAGAGCCCCAGTCATGTCCAATCACGACCTATGGGTTGCTCAGATGTTGAATAGAAGAAATTGGATCATACGTACAGCACGGCCAACATTGATATAGTCCAGAAGCGCGACCAAGTCAGCGCACAAATTCTTGGTCGAGTAATATTTGGCGGCAAAGGGTTTATCCGTGTCGCCGTAACCCAGCATGTTTGGGACGACGACACGGTATCCCGCTGTCACCCACGGTCCAATTTGGTATCTCCAGCCAAACCAGAGGTCTGGGAATCCGTGGACGCAGAGAAGGGTTGGTGTATCCGGCCGGTAGTTGGCTGGCAATTGGTCTACAAAGTGATAAGTGTTCCCCGTTCTCAGCTTCGCAGTCCTGTGGTTGAAACTCGACGGAATCTGTGGATCCATGGCTGCGCTGGTGGTGGTTGAGGTTGAAGTTGTTATTTACCTCCAAGGTTAAATAGGGGCTCCGGCTGCGGTGACCTGCATACCCACTGATTTGTCATGCTGACAAATGCATCTGAGTTTCAATACTCGTGTGTACGTTCTTTCCCTTTTGCACTCGTGCTCGTCGTCCACAACAGCGAGCTCGCATCTTCCCCTCTCCCAATTTTGACCGCTAAATTACCCTTCTTCATCGCGGATTCCATCGGGAAGCTATTGCTGCTGCATTTTCTTGTCTTTTTGCGCAGATACGAGCTTTTTGTCCTTCTTGAATCGTGAGTCATCTTTGTTTCACCTCTTATTTCTCGAGGCTGAGAGAGAAGCATAGTTTGCCCACTACCATTCATGCCGGTACCCGTTTCATCGTCTTCAACAAAGCCTACCACGACCGCGACGCCTAAACGCGGCCAAGTTCACAATAAGAAGACTCGAATTGTCAGACGGAGGGGACGAGCCAAGGGCGATTTTGACAGTGATGAAGAGATTGAACGAGAAATCGCTACGGATTCTGACTCAGGCGACGACCTTTCTTCGCTGGACTCTGCCTCGGACTCTGACACTGAACCTGCGTCAGAAGACGTCATATCCAACGACCGCTCTCATGCCCTGACTTCATCTACGTCTGATGGCTTCGAAGGACGCCAGAAGGAGACGCTAGTCGACGTTGGTGGGCCGAGTGGGCCCTTCTTTGGTACCTCTGGAAATTGGTCGGAAATGGTCGCTGAGGAGAATGCTCATGGGCCCACTGATCTCCCCGTCATCGATTTCGCCGATTTCTCGGGGCACGTCGCTACCTCTCCAACAATTAAACGACGCAATAAAACCAAACGGCCTGCTCCAAAGCCTGAATCTAAGTCCCCTCAACTTCAGCAAGAGACTGACGATACTCCTAAGCCACCTGCTGAAGAGCACGAGCCCACTGCCTCGGCGCCTACACAAACTTTGGATACAGCTTCACCGCAGTCCAAACGTGCTCCAGGTCAAACCGCTCGTCAGGCTTACCAGAAGCGTCTAGAAGATCCATCGTTTGTACCCAAAGTCGGAGAATTCTGGGGTCATGATGATCGCTTATATGATAAAGACCTCCGCAGCTTAAGCGGTTGGTGGCGGGGTCGTTGGCAAGGGCGTGGACGAGGAAGGGGCTCCTTTGACAGAGGCWTCAGATCTCGTCTTGGCTACTAAACGCTNTTGTNTTCCAACGCGTATCAGCTTCATCTTGAAGTCTATCCTTCTGATGACAATGGCGACGTCTCTACGACTCCATCGACTACTTTTCAAGGCCTTCCGTATCCGACGCAGCTGTTGCCTTTGGACTTCAACGGCGATGGACGCACAGACTTTGTACGTATCGTCATCGTGTCTCATGCCCATAACCTCTTCTAACCCCTCCTTTTCAAGCTTCATATTAACACGACCACCTCTGCCCATATCTTGACACTCATTATGTCTACGCCCAATGGCTATGTTGCCAAGGACTCGGTCACTTTCACGCCTAGTTATATCGGAGGTTCCTTCTATGTTGGCGACTTCGAGGTGCGTCTCTCGCTCTTCATCTGCATGCCATCTTACAGACCGTTCTGTAGGGGAATGGGCAAGTTGGTTTGTGCTACATCTATCAAGTCCTGAAGAGTGGCACCCCAGAAATCAACTATATTCAATTCACCTCTGACGGGACGAAGTTCAATCAACTTCCCGCGTGCGAAGGACCTTATGGTGTTGGGGTCAAAGACATACAAGTCGTTACCGGAGATATGAATGGTGATGGGTATGTTGTCCATCTTTCCTCGCATAACACGTGCTCAAATCATTTTTCAAACAGCGCTGAGGATATCTTCATCCTATATTCTGCGTTCAAGAACAACACCAAATGTGTCCACATCGAACTTCTCCAGTCGGACTCAAATGGCCGATTAACTTATCGTACCGATAAGCCACTCCTCACCGTGGCGGAAAGCATCGTTTGGACCTCAAACATCAACTTTTTCCCGTACGCCGCTGACGAAGATGCAAAGACAAGTATCCTCGTCGTCTCAAAGGCCACCGGCGGAACTCTCCAGCTCCAGATGATTCGAAGCTCTGGTCCCACCCTCCTGCCTCCCGCGCCCGCCATCACTACCACCGTTGCCTACAACGGCAATGTCAGCCTTGCCAAAACCTCCTCAACGACGTCTGTTGATCTCGTCAACACGTTCCAAAATAAGGCAGCCAACCCTCCTCACACCGAACTCACCGTCTTGCGGTTCTGGAACGACACCTTCTCCATCTTGAACACCGTTAGGCAGCCGAGTTTGTCCTCCTCCTTTGTCACCTGGGCCGATCTTCGAGGCTTGGGCCGCGTCGACTGTTTGCTCAACACCCTCGACTATCAAGGGAACTTATCGGTCAACAACATGCCTTGCGCCAGCGTCGCGCCGCCAGACTATATTAAGTCATACCAAAACGGTCTTGGCGCTAGACTTGACGTCGACTACGCACCCCTCAGCGACCGGACCACTTATACTGTTGACGGGGTAGATGGCTCGGAATCGCCTCTTACCGCAGTCAATGCCCTTGCGCGTAACGTGTCCTTCATGGTCGACCTTTCCTCGTCCACCGTCTCTCAGTCGTCCACCCATGCGCGCTCTCAAATCGTGTACTTCCCTTCGTATGTCGTCAAGAAGCTCAAGTATACCCCTTACGCAGCCCGCACGGATGTCATTGATGAGAGCGACTACACATACCAGAATGCGAGGTACGGGTATGACGGTCGTGGTTGGCGAGGGTTTGAGAAGGTGACCAAGTCGGCTATCGTCATTGGATCGTCGACCGCCACCGAGTATCACCAAGAGTTCCCTCTCATCGGTCAATCCAGTCTTGTCACTGTCTCTGACCTTCACAACGGGCAAACGCTGCAGACGACGGAGAACATCTGGGAATCGATCAAAGGCAATCAAGGCGTTAATCAGTACGTTTGTTTGTCTCAGGTCAAGGAGCGCAACTTCGAATCTGGTGCTTTCGCCCACGAAGCAGACCTCGTCTACGACCACGATGACTACGGAAACATTACGAGCATTACGACAACGACCCCTCAGACCGGTACCCCTCCTCTCAGCATTATCGCTACGTTCGCCAATGATCCTAACACATGGGTGCTTGGTCAGAAGTTGTCGGAGGTTGTTAAACAGGATTCTTCTGTCTTGAAGCAAACAAACTGGACCTACGTTCCGGGGACTCTTACGGCTCTCCAAGAGAGCAAGATGGTGTCTTCCAACACCTGGTCTACCATATCGTATGAGTTTGATGCCGCTGGAAACCAATCCACCATCACTGGACCCGGTAATGCGCTCCAGAAATATACGTACGACACGACCTACACCAATGTTACCTCGTCAACTGTTTATACCGCCAAAGATGCCGACCCGCTCACCGAGACAGCTGAATACGATCTGGTCACTGGGAAGCCTACCATGGTGACATCACCCAACGGCGATACCAAGACCATCGAATATGACGTTTTGGGCCGAATGGTTCAGACTTCTGTTGACGGCCAAGTCGTTCAGAAACAGACGTACGAAGCGAATGGTGCCGATTTTTGTCGGGTTCAGTCCACGCAGACCAGTGACAGTGGTGCGGCCGTCTGGTTCAAGTCCATTCGCCACATTGATGGCCAGCAGCGAGTGTGGCGGACCGAGGCGCCTACGCCTGACAATCCCGACATAATGATCTACTCGGATATTGAGTACGATGGAGCTGGTCGTATCAGCAAGAAAGCTCGTGAATACCTTCAAGGGACTTCGCCTTCCTTTGCAGTCTTAACCTACGATCCACTGTCTAGGTTGACTTCACACACCCTTCCGCCCGCTTCGTCGGACGTCTCTTCGGTGACCACTACCTACGTCTACTCCTTCAGCAATGGCGCTACACATGCAGAAACGACCTCCACAGACGGACATACCACTGTCGTAACCTCCCGTGACGTCCAACATCTTCCCAACTCTCAGCCTACCGCCACCAAGTTAACGAAGCCTTTCGTCATCAATTCCGTCAATGAACTCGGACAATCTGTGACCACGCAGTACAACGGGCTCGGCCAACCCCTTCAAATCACCGATCCATCTGGCACCTGCCTCAAGTTGTCGTGGGATGGCATCGGACGTACGACCAAGCGCACAGTCACCAATGCAGACGGCGCCTCAGCTACTGATATACATCGCGCGCTTGCAGCTTACGACGACGCCAAGGGCACCGTCACTATCACCAATGAGCTTACCGGAACCACATCAGTCACGGAGCTGGATTGGGTCGGACGCCCCGTCAAGAAGACCAATCCCGATGAGACGCTCACTATGACGTATGACGTGGGTGGGGACTTCACCCAGCAGCAGCTTGTATCTGTTACCTCTTCAAATGGAACTCAACACACCTACGACTATGATCGGCGCGGGAATATCACATCTGCGAAAGTGTCGCTTGACTCCGTCGACTACATCTCTTCTTATAAATGGTCACTCAGCGGCGAACTCCTCCATGTCACCAATCCAGATGGCTCGTCGTTCAACCGAGAGCTCTATGGAGATGGATCGACGGTCAAACGCGTCGAACTCCTCGATGCACAGAACACCATTCGTGCCTGGACCAACTTTCAAGATTATAGTGACCCTTTCAGTCGCCCTCTGGTATGCGAGCTTGGAAATGGCATCACGTCTTCTTCCAAGATCGCGAGCAACGGTTCCTTATCTGATCTGTCCCTTTCTAAAGGAGGGAACGTTATACACCACCAGTCCTGGAAGTTCGACGCTTTCAGCCGCATCCAAGAGTACGGTGCTACCACGGGTGCATCAGCCGGAGTTGGTTCCGCCAGCGTTGCCACAAATGCCTTTTCTTATGACTCGGCGGGTATGCTCACTTTTTTCTGTCTCCCTCATGCATCCATTGATCTTTCATTTGTTAGGCCAGCTCACCCATTGCACACCTGATGGTACTCAAAGCGGTCAGGCGGCAGAGCAATATCTCTACGACCATTCGGGCAATCTGCAGTCTAGGAACGGCAAGGACTTTATCAATAACGGATGGCAACTGCAAGAGATTCAAGATTCGACGACTGGGGTTACAGAATATACATTCAAGTACTCGTCAGATGGCCGCTTGGTTTCGAAGTGTGACGGCGCGGGTGGCGAATTGACATCTATGGAGTACGACGCCGAAGGTCGCTTGTCCAAGTTAAACAATACCTCTTTCCTCTACGACTTCGCTGGACGCTTGCTCAAGGCCACGTTTGCCGATGGAAGTTCGAGAATCTACGCGAGTCAAAGCTTCGAAGTCGATATCTCTAGCTCCGGCGACAAAACATCAACTGCCTACCTAGTGCACGGTTACCGCCGTGCCGCTTTGACAACATCTTCGTCTACTTCAACGGTTCACTATTTCCACTCTGATCACCTCGGCAGTACCGTGGCTGTCTCAGATGACAATGGCGACATCATTTCCGAGTACCAATACGACTCATTTGGTAAATTGAAGTCGAGGTCTGGTGATGACCTTGCCCGATATAAGTTCTCTGGCAAAGAGTTCTTTGATGGGTTGTACTACTTTGGGGCGCGCTTCTACGATCCTGACGTGAGTGCCCTCGCTTTCCTCTGCTACCTTTCACTGATTTTCAGTTTCATTAGACCGGTCGCTTCCTCACCTTGGATAACTACCCTGTTGATGTGCGCGGTGCTACCCCCGCAACGTTCAACATGTACTCCTTCTCTCGTAATGATCCAATCAATTACATCGACATGAACGGAAACGTTCCCTGGTGGCATTGGTAAGGCAGTCACATCGTGCTCGAACTCATCAGTGATCCAAAATTTCTAGGCTTGTTGATGTCACCCTTGTTGCAGTCGGTGTTGCCCTCATGTTTGTCCCCGGCGTCGATGGGGTTGTCGTGGGTCTTATGATGGCTGCCGTCACTAGTGCTTTCATTAGCGCAGGGATAGCAGGCGGTATGTACGATGTCAATGCCGCAGTCACGGGACAATCGAGCGACAAAGACTGGGGTATAGCCATAGGCTTGGGTGGCCTCTTTGGAGCGCTTAGTGGAGGTATCTCCGCGGGTATCGACGCCGCACTCCCAGCAGTCACCATCGTCGACATCACGTCAAATGTGGGAGCAATCGATTCTCGTATGGTCGCTGGTTGGGTTGCTCGTACTGTTGTCCGAGTTGGGGTCAAGACGGCTGTCAGTACTGGATTGGACGTTCTCAAACAAATGACTGAGAACGGTATTAACGGAAAAAGCTGGGACGATGGCCTTGGTCATGTTGCTCTCACGAGCTTGGGRGAAGATCTCTTAACTTCAGGTGAGCCCTTTGGCTTTCGCTTTCCCCCGGCTTTTCTCTGATAGGTACATCTCCAGCTGGGAAAGAAGCCTTCGGTTTCTTTGCTCCGATCCTCAAAGACAGTGATGGCCTGAAATTCTGGAAGTCACAGAAATCTTACAACCTCGATGGGACCTCCTCGAGAGGTGTGTTTAACGCTGTTGGTAGGGAAATGCCCTTCGACAACGGAGGCATCACTTTGACCGGATATCAACCTTTGGGCGAGTTCAGTAGCTCATCCGTTTCATTTGTGGATCAGTCGAGCAGGTTTGTATCTACTGATCGCGTCACTGGCCTTTAAACCAAATCTACGTATATATMTTCTTTCGGAGTGCGTGTATACGTTCTATCTAGACATACCATGTCCCTCGAAATCGCACAAGTTTCCTCGAAGCCTAGCTACGTTGAGAGGATTATTCTGGAAAAGTCGGTTGCAGAACAGATAAAATGAGGGGTATTCTGCAAGACAGCAGACACGATTCGTCAGTCAAACGAGGAATATGACTTATAGATACCAATTTGAATAAGATACCTGCGACGAGCAAAGACGCGACGCGTAAGATCACATGATGTGACACGACGCCATGACACGTGCTCGTCCTGTGTCTGGCCCCTGTGAAGTTGCCGCCCAACATCACTTCAGGTCCACTCGCTAAGACGTTTCAGCTTTCTTCAGGCTGCCACTTTTCCTCACGCATCGTGACTCTGTCCCTCATTCTATTGATATCAAGGACTGAATGCTAATAAAACTCGTTTAATGAACGACAGGGAAAGATCAGCTAAGCTAAACTCGGTGCATATCTCCACTCGTCGTGTTTTCTTCAGCAAATCTCAAGGATGAAACAGTTCCTTTGGTTAAGGCTCGTCCTTGACTAACGCGGATCAGGATAAGCTGAGGCGCAAGGCTCTGTCAAATCCAACTTGTTGGCAATGCCCCTCAGAGCAAGACAATGAAGCGGCCTCACCTCAATCTGRCCTGCGAACGAGGTGAACAGGCTGACAGAGTCGGGAAAGCTCGCAAATAGTCCAACCAAGACGGTGAAGGCAATCGTCGCAGGCAATGCCGTTTCAATGACCATCGCTGCCACACCCGTGTACGTCTTGAAATAGTCACCCTCGATTAGCTTCTGAAGTTGTCTTCGTAGGAATAGTAAGCGGGAGGCGATCATGAACGTTATGACTAAGTTTTGAAGCCAAGCTAGGGTGATCGCAATGAGGGCCAGGTGGGGGAGAAGGGTCACGCCGCGCGCTGCTTGCATGGTATTCAGCATACAAAGTACTGCAATCCATGTTGATGGTGAGTGACTCTGACAAATAAGCACTTGCCACTGTCAGAAACTTACCACACGTTGCTAGAAACAATGTTATTGGAACGCAGATAGCATACCATCGGTGCCAAATCACAGATAGGCGATATATCTCAAACCTGCGTCTCAGTAAACCATAGCAAGTGTCTCACAGCACTTACCAACAGGGCCCTTGCCGTGTGGCCACAGAGAAAGCTTGCTGTTACGCCAACGATGACCACCGCGCTCTGCTGTTCTTGAACCAACAGTGCATATGGACCGCCAGGTTCGCCTCGATTACTTATCCACGCCGCTTCGCTCGTCCTCGCCACGCAGGCCATATATACCGTTCCCATCGCGAAGAGGAATGTAACATATCCTAGCCATTTCAATCCCAGACGTCTGTGCATCAGGATATGGTAGGATGCCGTAACGAACACGACTAGGTTTGCACCTTGTGAAATAGTTGCCTCGGTCAGTGGTCATCCTCGTGCATTTTTGTTGTGATCGTAATTACCGTATGTTATAGCACCGACTAATCCTACCGCTGCAAGCATGCGCTCCGTCCCTAGATTTGAAGACGTGTAATCGGTCATACCTGTCGGGAACGCCGTTTCCTGTCAATGTTTGAGGGGTTGAATTTGCTTTCATCGCGTTCTGCAGCACCCTTTTATCTCACACCAGCTAGGTTACTCGTCGCTCGTTTCGACTACGGGGCTCGCGGTCTCGTTGCGCCATGTACCATTTTTGCTTCGAACACACGCCACCCGTTGTTCATCACCTTTGATGTGGTCCGCCCTTCGCTTGATGGTGTACATCCCTTTTACCCAACCATGGGATGACCATGTGGCGATGAGCGATCATTACGGGCAGAACTCTATATACCACCTGGGAGTCCTCGCCGTCTCTTCGTTGACATCCGCTACTGTCTCGGTCTCTGATATTCGAGGGGTCAAAGATCCGATCCCTCAAAGCTAACCTCACGTTGTCCGATTTCGGGCGCCTATCCAGGTCAACCTGCCCGCCGAATTCGACGCGTGCCACCCACATGTCTCAAAGGACATGCCTCCCGACGGGGCCACGAGACTTCTGCGATCCTTCTTTGAAATCAGGATCACCAGACTTGCTTGTTAGGGCAGGTTTTTCTGCGCGATAACGAGGGAATGGCCCAATGTTCTTGCCAAAAGGAATACCCACCGAAACCCCGTTATCGCGTGTTGTCTCCTCGCTTAGTCGTATAAAAATGCGATTGTGGCTTTGGTTTCCTTCAAATTATGTTCAATCCAACGTCGACTCGGTTCACTGCACAACGACTACGAAGTCTTTCAAGGTCAAAGGAATGCTGCACCTTTGTTCTTCAAAGTTCTGTCGCGTCTGTTCCTCATGACATTATGTTGGAAGTTGCCCAGCGTCTCCCACTCGGGGTCCTTCTGGACATGAGCCTAATGGTGAGCCAACTTTTCCTACTCCATGCTAGATATGATATCTTACTAACCCACCGCAGTCTCGTAGTACCTATTCCCTTCTTCTCCCATTACTCTATCACGAACTCCAGCTTGGCTCAAACGATCAATGTCGTGCAACTTTGTCATACCTAGCACGCGAACCTGACGTTGCTATGTTTGTGAAGAAGTTAATCATTAGGCCTAACCACCGCGCATGGGAGTCTACCGTCCATCAAGAAGAACAGAATGAATCCTGGATTGCGGACCTCGTAACTATCATTGCGGCTCAAGGCAAATTCCAACAGCTAAAGGCTTTCCACTGGGATGGGATGGAGGTTCCGAAAGATAAGCTGTGGGTCACTCTTCGTAGTCAGTGAGTCTTTTTATTTCATGTCCCCGAAATGTGCTAATTGTGTGCACGTGTACGTCAAGCTGTCCTCGGTTGCGAGACATAGGATGTAGTGTAGGATTGAACCCTCTTCCACGAGATAGCCAGGTGTGCAGTCTCTTTCTCCGTCTGCGGACAAGCTAAATCTTCCCTGTAGCTCTTCGCGTTCAGTAATTTAACCGCGTTTTCCTTGACATCCCACACATGTAGCTTCCGTCATCGTGAGTACCCCATACCCAGATTAGCCGTCTGAGAAACATCGCTTACCCGGTCCTACCCCAGATCGGACTTTTCATCAAGTTACCCCTGAGCCCTCATCCCTCCCATCGGGTTTGTGGACAATGCTGCTCGATAGGTGTCCAAACCTCGAGGTCCTCACCCTGAATGGTCGCCAAGACCACCTTTGGAGGATCTCACCTATTACTGAAGGGAGATGGCCTCGATTATGGAACCTTTCCTTGGGTCATCACCCAGGAGGAATTAGCAACCACCCACCTTTCCAAGAATTCCTCACGGCCCACCCATTGCTACGAGACATCAGCTTCACCGGCTTGCGCTTTGAGCCTTGGATCACAGCCGACGGCATCCCTTCCGAGTCTACCTTCCCTGCCGTCCAGTTTTATACCGGGTTTTGGCCAATACATCGCGGCACCATCGCTTACCCGATGTATAAATCCATACGCAGTCTCACCGCCTATCATGCCATGTGGATCCCCTCCTCGTGGATGATGACCTCAGTCTTCCCCACACTGAAGAGAAGACTCCCGTCGCTTGAGAGTTTGAGTATGAGCGTCGAATTCAGGTCTAGAGTCGGGGTGACTACTTTGGACTTCTTCAGAGCCCTTTTTGCGTCATGCCCGACGTTATCGCATCTGGAATTATTGTCTTCTTCACATTTTGATTTGGTACGTGCGACTTGTGCCATCTCATTGTCATTCCTGATTAGTTGATATAGGGAGATTTTGCGGCTGCCTTGAAAGACGCACCTTCTCTCAAAACCTTCGCTCTCGTCAAGGTCCCGAATGAGAGCGATGAAGATATGGTTCAGAGTGCCCTGCGGTTTGTGCAAAACAACCCAGCCTTATCTTCGTTCACCATCACACACGTCCGGCCTTGGAGACGTTCCGAAGAGTACTTCATCAAGCAGAAAGGGGTCTTCGAGATTCTTCCCGGGAAGAGCGATTGCCCGTCGGCAATCTTCGCTACTGAGACCACGCTGAGGTACAATCACCATCGCGTCAGACGGTATCGACTCGATGATGTGCCTTCCCGCGCACTGCCATCTATGTAGTATGATCTCTTTTATCTAATTTACAAGCTCTCGCTTTCAACCGTAGAACTAATTGGTAATTTTGCAACCTAGACTCTGTAGGTAATGTCGCGCTCTCAATATCCTAGTATACTATTGGCTCTTTCAATGATTTTGCTGGCGGAGGTACTTCTGAAGGGTTCCAAACCGAGAGCCTGACGACCCTCCGACGTCTGAACATCTGAAGATGTTGCTCTTTTAACAAATTGTGATTCCCCTTCACCGCCCGGGAAGTCTCTGTCAATTCGACACTCGTGAGTTACGTCCTGTTTCTTGTACCCCAAAGCTGTGAAAAGAGACTCACGGTGGAGGGAGGCCGGCCACAAAGTTAATCCTCTGATCTCGGAGGTAGCTAGCACTTCGAATGTATGAGCAAATCGTGCAGGAACCACCGAACGGATCAAAGCATACTTATTCAAGGTCAATGGTGTGGCTGGGATGTATAGCACTGACGAATCGCCTGTCCCACGATGCTGGGACTCGACCGCATGCACCAGGTCACAGTGCCCTAGTAACAAAACGCTCTGTCAATAGCGAACTTTTGAAGAGATGATCCAACACGCACAGTAAACCTGATCACCAGGTTCAACTTTTGGTATAGACACCATAGTCCTCTGCAATTGTAAATGGGGATGAAACTCTTCGGTGAGTTCCTGTGTTTTTCCTATGACGCTTCCTGGGTAAATGGGTTCATCAAGGGCGGGCTCCCAATCGGACGCGATGAGAGAGTTCGACGGCGCTCCTGAGCGTAGGCGGAAGAAAGGTCTTAAAATAAGATAGGCCGTTGCCAAAGATAGCATGGGGAGGACTCGGAGTGTTCCTTCTCCAGGCCCCGTAGAGGAAATTGATGTCCATCCCTGCCATGGACGGAACACGGAGCACTGGTTTCTGACAGAATGTTAAGTTTTTCAGTATCCACGATCACCGCAGGGAAGAAACTAACGGCGTATGATATAGGTCTTGTTTTGCATTGATTCTCGGAGTAGCATCAAAGGGGTCGTGCATTCTCCAAGCGCTCCCGCCTTCGAGAATCTTCTTCCAGCAGTTTCGGAATCCCTCGTCTTCCCATCTCTCCACCGAACCTCCGTCGATGTGTGGACCGAGGGTGAATGTCGCGTCCCCGGGATGTCTGATCCGTAGGCGGTCAAAGTATGATATGGGCGTTTTCAGGTCGACCGCATCGGCACTCTTAGGATCAGATATACTCCAAAGAGATAAGAGGAAACTCTGCGTCTCCAAGATGGATGGATGGGTTCGAGCAAGGATCTGGGACTGGGAATTATATATCTCGTACACCTGGATGTCGTTTGGGGGGAAGCCTTGCGGCCCGGGTGTATGAGGTGCCTCTGAATTGATGAGGCTGAGATTAATACACACCTCGGACGCGGTCAGGATTTGCAGCTACATATTGCTTTACGTTTTCTTTCCAATTTAATGCTTCCTGGGGAATGTGAGCTTCGTTTGTTACTCTGGATTTTGGTTATACGCCCCACCTCTTGAGGTACAGCCCCAGTAACAATGACTACACCCCTGCGCTTGACAGTAGCCATTACATCTGGCGACAATCCGGCCTTGAGTTCGTCGTACGACACTTTTGGTACGATCTCGATATCAAGGGGGTAAGCTGCAAGCTTTAGGAGTACTCCTGAGTACTGGGCTTACCGTAGATCCTCGCGCAGCAATCTCCTCCACGGCAGGTTCAAGCTCGCCGAGTACCTCATTCCAGCTCTGTAAGAGCCCGTCTTTCCATANTCTGCCGTTTGATGGCTGAAAAACGGTGCGGAAGCGTGGAGGGAGCTGATGAACCGGCCGTCAAGGTGGTGAAGACGTCCGCGATCGTTCCTTCCTGCTTAGGACGTCTAGTGGTCTCAGAAATAGAGGCTAAACGCCTCAGTTGCTGATTTACGAAGCGTCGCGGGATCAAGCCCGCGGAGTGGAAAGGTGTGGTACGCAAAGGCAGCATAGCCCGAGTCAATGGGGGTCAAAAGCTTCGTTTTTTTGTCCCGGGTAGCTAGTATATATATGAAGGTCTTCTGAGTTTTGTAAGCAGGTAAACTTTGCACATTCTCCCAGAGCCCTTCTTGAGTTCCCCATGGGACGTTGGCGAGACATCGGTTATGAGGAGCCCCTGACATTGAATGGGGTATGATTATCCGAGATTAAACC
Organism: Pleurotus djamor; assembly: GCA_029747585.1. Lineage (NCBI taxonomy): Eukaryota > Fungi > Basidiomycota > Agaricomycetes > Agaricales > Pleurotaceae > Pleurotus > Pleurotus djamor. The sequence continues at coordinate 9,612 of JAPEVF010000368.1, read as the reverse complement.
GAGCGCACGGCACGGTAGTTGATGCCGCGGACTATTCACAGCACGATAGCAGAAGCTCTTCCCATGCCGACCTGCAGCACTCAAGGATAGAAATCTCGGTGAGCACGTAAGTGAGTGCTAGTCTCTTCCTGGTTGTGCCTTCGGGCAACTCCTTGGATTCGAGGATTTAGTGAATGGTAAAAAAAGGAAAAAAGAGAAGGAAAGAACATACGTCCAGCAGCCGGCCAATATCGGTGCCATCAGGTAACTCAGAGACTTTCTTCATGTTCTTTCTGCGCTTCGTACAGAGTGCTATAACCGAAGTCGCAATCCTAGCAACTGCTGATAGCTTTCGGGGGTCTTGTGGAAGGTTATCCAGGGCTGAGGCTTCCAGCCGGAGCTGGGCATTCAGGAGGGTGATGAGGTGCGACGATGGGCGAGCACCTAGGGAGAGCACAGCAAGTGCAGTCCAAAGCGCGAGCGACACCTTTCCATCCCCATTGATGCCAAAAAGACATGAAGAAGACGCTTCTTCGGCCCAGACAAGACTGGATTCTTCGCAATGCTCAGCGAAAGCACTGTCTGACAGGATGGAGCGGGTAGCGGGCTCGATAACATTCCGAACGTGGCTTAAAGATACGCCCAAAGCATCCTCCAGTTCGTCAAAAGACCATTTGATACAATCATTATCATTCGTGTCGAGGAGAAAGCCGTAACGCGCAAGCAGCTGGGCATTGCTGAGAGATTCCCCATAAGTGTTGAAAATCTCGGAGTGTGGTGGCACAATGGCGTTGGTCACCATTTCGTAGCAAGAATCACCATGAGATGGTGGTGATGGTGATGATGGTGGAGTACTGATATCCGATGACTCGCCATCATGGGGGCATTCGTAGAGGGAACCGCATGTTGCACAAACATCGAAGTCGGTCTAAACCATGTACCAATAAGCCCTGGAGCACCAGCTAGAGGGATGGACGAGCGCCTACTTCGATATGAACGTGATTGTCTTGCGAGTGATTGAATCTAGGGTTTACCTATCAGGCTGAAATGACCGGAATGCAAAAGGAACTCACGCGTCAGCGATGGGGACCATAGACAAGCCATGATAAGCATCTACGACAAATGCCCGCGACGAAACCAAGGAAAACGCAAACAAGAAATCCTTGAAAGAAACGGCTGGTTGAACGACCAAGGTCGCCAGTAAAGGTTCAGCAGTGCCGACGTAAAACTCTTTGATGGCATCCTGTGTCATATGTAAGTTGTTGCTTCACCTAGGAGAGCTGATTCAGGTCTCACCAGCAGGAAAATACGCTCTCCGTTTCCATCAAATGTATACATCTCTTTCTCGACCTCCGTCCCAGCCAACCATTCTATGGCATCATCGGCCTCGTTACTCCAAAGCAAGGGCATATCAGCCATGAGAGGCAGAGATTCCAAGTATCCGCTCCAAAGCGATTTCGCACCCCTCCGTCTAACTTGATACCATGATATGTTGATGTTCGATGCGAGTCCAAAAAGGCCGTCACGCACCTTTCGCTACAGACCACGAGAGCAAGCATCATCTGCGATGAAAGCCCATACTGAAACTTCACATTCCGTGGAATGGATTCAGCGATGAAGCACGACTTGGCCGATAGGACGGAAGCCTTAGGAACATACGCAACTGACGAGAAAAGGAAGTAAGTCGAATGAGAGGGACTCAGGAATTCTGAGAACCTACGAGTGGTAGAATTGGGAAGCTCGGAATCCTTGTTGAGCACACACAGTCCCGTCTCAGATACATGAACCTTGATGCGAGGATCCAGCCAGATACCTGCAGATTGACACCACGGCAGAAGTGAAGCCATGGATGGGCGCCTGGGCGCTTAAGAGCCCGATCAAGGTAATGCCGCCTTGGGTCCACCACACAGCCACCCGATCCTCGAGTTCCACAACGTTTACGATGACCAGCTTCCTCGATCTTCCCTTTGACATTCATGTCTTGGTATATATCGCGCGGCTGTAAATACAACTACTTGATACAACTTTATCTAGGTATCCAAATCCCTGGCGCCTATGGACTTGGTTCATCTTTCCCATGTTTCCAAGGCTTACCGTCGAGCATTCGCTTCTCGGGATGCTTTAGCTATCTGGAACTCTACCATCAATGATCTTGGGCTACCACCATGCCCAATAGATGTGCCTTCTCCGCGATACTGCTCTCTTATTCTTGGCCCAGAAATCTGCTCAGTGCGTACTATGGTCCATCAAAGGTGTTGGCTTAGCTCAAACACCTCTTTATAGTTATGTGGCAAATCAACGACCCGCGAGGCAAATTTCGAATTTTCTGCCAGGTTCTGTGCAACTTGCGAGCTATCAGAGTTTGTATTTGTCTCTCCTTTGGCTTCCCCTCAGTAATTCCTCACCCACACAGGATCGCCCCCGCTTCCCAGATATTTGAGGAACTCCGGTATAAGGGAAATCACCATCTCCTGGTAACTTTGGTCCCGAGGTACCTGGACGAGTCAGAGCGGGCTTCGCTGCTTTCCGAGCGTCGTTACTACAAGTCCAAGTCCAAAACTTCCCGGGATGTCCGGGGTAGTATACTTTCCTCTTCAACGAATTCACCTAAACAATTCTATCATCGTCGCCAACTGAGTCAACTCGTCCGGGAGTACGATGAGTGCTGTAAGCAGCCTAGCACATTGATGTATTTCGTGAGGGAGCGTTTGGCCGTTGCAACTCATCGCATGCAGGTTAGACATTTCATATCCCTATACCTTGACCAGCCATTAACGTAGCCGGTTAACAGCATGCCATGAATGTTTGTATGTGGCTCGATGATGAACGCCAGCGCCAAGCCTTGATGAAGAAAGTTATCACGGAAGGAAGGATCCTAGAGTTGAGTTGCTTCAAGTTCGGTTGATGCAAAGATGTCTAGCTCACTTTCCACTGTTGTGCCTGCTAATAGTATCAAGACCCGTCTTGGGGCTGCCGGGTGGGATATTGATCTATTCAATTATGTCCCTTCCCGATGGCACCTACTTGTCGAGAAACCCGAACCGCTAACTGATGTTGGTTGGTATCTTCTTCCTCGTTCTCTCATATTCTTCCCGTTGAATTCTACGTTGAAGAGTGGCCCGAGCTCCTCCCTGAACTTGAAAGACTCTTGGAGGCTGCGCGAAAAGCCCGTTATCGTCACCACCTCGTCGGGGCCCTTCATTTGCGCTACAGATCCCGTGTACACAACATGACCCCAGAGAAACAAGAAATCATGTTTGAATGGAACACCATAGTCTCCATGTCCTACTTTCAGGACATCATCATGGGGCCCGCCGATTTTACACCTGTTACCTTCGCTTTGCTGGAAGAAATGTACCGCAAACTATACGATCACATGATATCGAATCACGAAGCGTTCAAAGCATGCCTAGTCAAGAAACTGCGCAATCCGACGATCAACTGCCCGCTTCGACCGGACGAGCTGGATTATCATTTTGCATACGAAGATGATGCATTATTGGACCTTGCGACATCCTTGCTCACATGGAATTTCGAGCCAGATCCTCTTTACAGCCTCAACTCGTATAAGCAAGCTCTCTCAACGATGGTGTTTTTCGAACCTTGCTGGGACGATGATGCACTCTCATACTCCGCCTCAACGTTACTTGCTGCCCGTCGTGTCCTCAAGGAGCTGGGCTTCCCCACTGATGCTCTGATGTCAGAGGTTGTTGAGGCCCTCCGCACTGGCGTAGCTTGTATATGTACCCATGATACGCAAGCGTACTGGGATTGCGATCTTGGATACGCCAATCTGGTACGTCCGGCCCCATACCTTCTCTTCTCAAGTTGATCGATCGATCGGCGCTGTCATGCTAGGTCTTCCATGTATCTAAGTTCCACATGACGAATACAGAACTATTCCTGCTTCGCCTGTAACAGGGACTCGAACTTATCTTCCCGTCAAGATCCCAACCAACCAGATACATCTTGGATTACTCCCTCCTCCTCCTCCTCCTCCTCATACGCAGCACATCTTCTTGCTTTCTTGTTTCATGCTTAATCGTTGTATCCGGAATGTCACGTTTATTCCTCTGTGTAAACGCTTACTGTAAAGGGATGTGCTTATCTTTGAACAAGCTATAGCCCAACTACTTAGTCTACTAAATAGAGATACCTACCCTCTTGTACGTTGTGGGCCTGAGTCAAAGGGACCAGAGCTGTCACTTTCTGTCATTACTAGGTGTCCTTCAAGGTACAGATCGAAGGATCTGCGTCGATCTGCGCGTTCCCCAAGCCTCCTCTACTGTCTTAGAAGCCAGATCGAGAATCGACAGTTCTGTCTGCAACAAAAGATCGAATCAAATTCAATGCTATGGTATCAAGATCTCAGATACTTCCGGAATCAACTCATTACCCCAAAATTACCCTACGAGTACATGGTATGCCACAATGATTCACAGCTATCAAACCAGTTTTCGGTGTTCCTACAGACGAGTTTCAGCCATTTGGCGCGGAAAGGATCACCGGCAGACCAAACTCACAGGAGCATGCGTCGTTTCGTGGTCAATATGGACAAAGGCCCGCTCAACATTGGGTAGAATCTCGATTTTGTCTTGGAGCTGCTGAGCAAGGTCATGCGCTTGTCCGAGGGGAGTGTGGGCATCCATCACAATATCGACTTCTACGAAATAGTCCTGGACAGTATCGTTGTTGAGTCGCATGAAGGGTATTAAGTGATTGAAGACAACTTACGGGACCGCTCTAGTGGAAGGCGACGTACGATTCAGGAAGGATGAAGCAACGAACACTGGATGAAGCACTTACATGGTATGCTCTGACTGTGTCAATCTTGACAATCTCTTCACTGAAAGTCGCTGCCTTGTATATGATGAGCTGAAGGAACTCGTGCGGCGCAGACTTTCCGGCAAGGAGCTCGAACTCCCCATATATCGTCCGAGCCCATGATATGATGACACCGATAGTAATCTGAGAGGAGGTGATGGGTAAGGTGATCGACAGAGGAAAAACAACGGTCGCTTACAATCAATGCACCCATAGGATCAAGATCTACATGGCCAACACGTTAAGTATGGACATGGCGCCACAAGGACAAGAGGGCTTACACCAAACAAGTTTACTACCACCAATGGACATGAGGACACCTTGGAACACAAGTTAAATAAAGAAAAAATCAAGCAAGGTCGAGAGGCTTGTTCCTTACCAAAGCCATTGATGAATAAGTCGTTTCGATGGTCTTCCCAAAGAACCCGAACTTGACTAGACTTATTGCGCAGGGAGAAGCAGTAAAGAAAGAGCAGGAACTTGACACCTTAGTTGACGTCAGCCACTTGTAGAGGACATTGCTCGGGTACAATTAGACACACCGAAAGCGGCAGCAACCGCGACGATAGATGGGACATGGAATTTCTCTAGGGAATCATCGGACTTCGTGGCGAGGGTTCGCACGGCTTCGACAATCACGATAAGGTTGACGCTAGCCATCCTGCGAGAGTGTTAGCCTTTAGGGAAAGGGACCATCCGAGAATTGGATTTGCGTACAAGAAGCCTAACGGAAAATCAGTTCAACGCCAAGGAGAACAAAGATAAGGACGCACCATAGACAATATTGCCGATTGTCTCAAGACGTGCTCCTCCTACAGGCCAACGGTCGACGTTGAGTGTTTTGGATTTGCGATGAAGCCAGAAAAGGAGAAGGTTGCTTCCAGGATCGAAAACAGAGTCGATACATGTGGCCAGCAAGGACAAAGACCCGGACGAAATCGCGGCGTAGACTGTGGGAGAAAAGATTCGTTGACGGCGTAGTACAGGTGAAGTGAGAAGAACGCCTCACGTTGAAGGGCCGCCAAAGCAAAGTTGGAGAGCAAGCTGGCCCAGACTGCAATTTTAACCTATCAACAGATTCAATGGGGAAGCGATGGACCGCGCGTAAAGACTCACAGGTAGCCTGTAAGAATCCTCCTCTTCCTTTGCTTCCTGAGTATGATCGTCAATGGGTTTCAAGAGAGAAGTGATCAGCTAAATCGGGGAAAAGCATAGATACGAGATGAGGTAACCGCGGTCAACAGCTTTTGGAGAGGGTTCTTACATCATTCTGGCGACGATGATAACTCTCAACATTCTTTTTTCTCCTCCGCAATTCTGCGAGTTCGTCTGGTGATTTAATTCCATCTCTAAATTGAAAGGGGTCTGGATGAAGAATGGTCGTCGATGAGGCTCGCTCGGGGTCTTGAAAGTCGGTGGTTGGAGACTTGGGAACCATTGTTTCGGTAGGCGGTGTTTTCGAGACCATAGAGGCGGGCCCGGTGATCAAAAACCAGAACAGTGGATACAAGCCTTGGAGCTGAGTTACTAGTTACCGTTCATTTGGGTCATCAGTCCTCCCAGCTCCTGGCCGTCATAAAATGACCCACCTTCTTTGAGATATCTTTCCAGGGGTTTTCTCTCGAAGCTGACGTTGAAAGGGAGCCAAAAAGCTGCGTCAAGCGGTGAAAATCGACAAATAAGAGGTTTATAAGCGTCTGCTTTAGGCTTGGCGCTGCATGCCGTTCGGTTCATCAGCCGGGTCCAGCGCGCCAATCAAAACCCCATGTTTCGGTGTGCCTCCAGAGAAATCAGTGGCTCACTCACAGGCTTTTATCCTCAGTCGTATAACACTCGAGCTTTCCAACGCGACTGTGTACATAGTTTCTCGCAGTTCTTTCGTTCTTACGACCTGAGGCCGGACGGGATGCGACGTTCGAACGTTTGTTGGGTCGGAGATGTACCTCATGGTGCCATTAGCTTGAACAGCCTTGGCACATGCCACGACCATCCATGAATTTGAGGTGTAAAAGACGAGGTATAATGCGCAAGTGGTGGAGATATATAGTACATGAAATGAGGATTAGATTGTAACTATCAAGCAGAAAGCTCATAAGCAAACGATACAGCGAGCTTCGTGAACTCGAGAGAATGATCCCAAGAAAATCCGGGTGCGGTGGTGGTATCTTTGTCCGTGTGGATGTTTGGGTTGTCGCGGCCGATGGGGGCCTCGAACGGCATAGACGCGGGATATCCGTATCTGGTCCAAGAGGCATGGTCAGAGCAACCATAACCGCACTAAACACGAATAAGTCAGTCAATGGTATTATGCGCTGAAGTCGGAGAACAGGGAGACATACTCGAGAAGTCACAGTGGTAAGTCTGGTGTAAGTTGTGACGAGTTTACCGATATAGGTGTTGAGATCAGCGCTCGTGTTATCAGAGATCATAGCCACGACTTCATTATCGCCCGGTCTGAAGCTGCAAGGAAAACATTATCATTTACGGCGCTCAACGCTTAACTGCGAAGGAATTGGCTTACTAGGCGGTCATGTCCAAGTTCATGTAACCTTTGACAGCTACACCGTCGGCTTTGTACTTGGAAGCGATAGCACGCGACCCAAGCAAGCCACCTTCCTCGCCAGCATACCAGTGGAACTCTACAGGCGTGGCTGGCTCAAAGCCGGACTCGACAAGAGCCCGGAATGCTTCGATCAGATTGACACTTCCTGAACCATCATCATCAGCGCCAGGTGAACGACCGCTCGAAGCGCTACGTTGGTTGACAGAGTCCATGTGGGCGCCGAGAATCGTGACGGGTCCCGAGTCGTCCTTCCCGGCAATTCGGACGATCGTGGAGGTTTGGGGCCATCCATGGTTAAAGGCAGACGCGGTGATATGGTCATGACCGGATGCAATCTGAGCGAGCGTGTGAGTTTTGAAATTTTAACGAGTGAGAAGATGAGCTCACCCCTTGGACAGTACTCAAGATCCATTTGCTGGCGTCCCCGCCCGTTGCGGAGCGATAGTACCTGGTGTGGAAGTTGGAAAGGGTGGCAAGATTCTGTTGCATGTTGGAGACTGAGATGGAGCTGGTCACGGCGTTGACTGCAGCTTGGTTGGAGGGGTCATTGTCTGATCAAAACAATGTTAGTTATTGGCTACGTGTGGGGGCATTTGACTGACATTGAACTGGCGCTACCCTGACTGGGTATTTAGAGAGAAGCTGGTCGAGAACGAAGGTATCCGTGACGTCGATCTTCACGCCGATATTAGCTCACTGGATGGACATACACACGAACATAACTCACAAAGCGGACGTCGGAGCTGATGAGGGCTTCAACCTCAGCGTCCGTCTTCCATGTAGGTTCGATGTCCTCGCCGAGTTCGATGAGTCTGAGCCCTTGAGCCACCTTTTCATGGTACTCCCGGTTCGATGACACAGGTACAGCACGAACAAGCGCAACCGAGACGGCGAGAGAAATGGCAACGGCGAAAGGAAGGCGCATGACTGAGGTCGACTCGAGTTGGAATGGGCGAGGAGGCTTGGGCTCAGACGACAGATATAAAGCCCTTTATATGTAGCTTTCGTATAACCGTGCGGAAAGCCGACTACACCGACTGCGTTATTACATTGCTCTGGTGTAGTCCATCGCGCAACCGCATCCATGTGCACCACACGACCGAGAAATATGGTCAGAAGCCACAGTCCAGCATGGTAAGACCGCGATATAGTGGAGTAAAGCATGGCTCCAACCCCTCAGTAGCGATCGCAGGATGTTGAGGAGTACATGGAGGTGGATACCTAATTGGGTGTCGCGTCGTTACGAAGCCCTCCGGTTACTATGGCTTGCTTCATGATCACCTGAAAACTGGACTAAGCTTCCGGTAAGCCAGGGGAAGGCAAGGTTCGGGCATGTGGAACACATCTATCGTCGATGACCGCATGCATTACGAATGGCAGATTAGCGAAGGAAGATCATCTGAGTGGCAAATATTATTACAGGCGTTCCATGAGGTTTTTTCGAGGATACGTACCCGAATCAAGGATCAGAACGCATGACGGGTTTTGCCAAGTTGGCCCTTTCCCAGACGTTCGTGCGTGCATATGTGGCAATGTTCCAGCGAGCATGTCAAGGGTTCGGATTGAAAATCGAATGTTGCTCGAATGACTGCGACCGATTTTCTAAGCGTGGGAGCCGACATTCCCACAGTCAGAATTAAGTAGGTCTGAAAGGTACCTCCAAGTTCAGAAAAGTTGCTACGCCCGTCTTTCTAAGTCGATTTCCTGCTTTACCGCTCATGTACATCGTCTTTCCAGAACCCGTACCCAGCCCACTTCGACACAATGGGGCCACGAAGTCCTATTTTAACAGGAGCATCAATCGCTCGGGCGTGTGCGGTCCAGCCTGAAGAAATAGGTGTAAGAGGGGCTTTGCGAAGAGAGCAGCATGGTACGTTACCGCTATGATGAGACGTCGTTGTCCGCTGCTCAAGGGTTCTAAGGCATTGTCAACACATCGGCGTAACCATCCAAGGCCACTGCACTCCGACTCATTGCTCCCTTCAGCCGCGCCGGTTCCCCATACCATATAAGTAGACGGCATGACGAAGATAATTTCCTCTAGCCGAGGACAAACAACCATATGCCCTGACCATAGCGCTTCTATTTGCCTCTTGTTCAAAAACTTGACAACCAGGGTGAGCGAGTGGAGYTKYGGYASRYGTTATKKCAGCTTRGTMKWGKCGACCSCAGGYAWWRCWCGMTTCGKATRMMCTAGGAAATCAGTTGGACATTCAAACATTTCGCTCCATATGTCTCCTTGCCTC
>JAPEVF010000367.1:3098-44484 GCA_029747585.1 Pleurotus djamor | reverse complement strand
GCGAATCCTCGATGAATTGCACAATGCCCACCACTTGGAGTTGGCTATGGGGTCATTTAGCTGTAGCTTGTATCTTAAGGAGTACTCAACCCGCCTTGTTAGAGGTTGTGTGTGAGTGGTTATGGATGGAGGGCCCAATATCTCAGCGATGAATGTTGCAAGTTCAACCCAAAGCTTGCCGCACTCACACAGAGTTTTCCAAGCTCTCAGGTTGTTTTTGGTCAATATCTCCTCATCTCCCTCATATCAATTGCTCTCCAGCTTGATGTCAAAGCCCAACTTGCCATCCTCGACATGAGCAACGCTGGTTCACTTGCGTGAGAACTACCAGGCCAATTTCGGCAACTCCGACTTCGAAATCTCAATTTGTGTCTAGACTTTTGCAAACAGCTGTCAATTAGTTTATTAGACTGACATATGTACGCCTGCCCGTGGAGCTGCAACGCGCCGTTACCAACACACTCACCCCCGAGCTCCATAATATACTTAACGATCAACTAAGCCTAAGCTTGAATGAGACAAGTCTTGAGAACTTGGGATCCGGATCCGACGCGACAAAAGACGGACGGTTTATTGCGATGAGAGCGCTGGGCGATCGGAAGCTTGTACTTTCGAGAAAGACAGAGAGAAAGGAAGGAAGGAAGGAAGACCCGATCGTTCTTCCCCTTCCCTCGGCGGTAGGTCAGTAATGACGAAGAAACGGTGGAGGTGGTGCTTACTTTCTTTTCACCCCTTCAGACTTCGCGTCGACGTACACCGAACTCACAGACAAGTGAGACTCGGAGGCAACAAGCTCACGTTCACTCGAAGACCCTAGAGTGGATGACGCTGAGAAGGACGACCGACCTTGTGATCTCCTGGCGTGCTAGTTGATAATTCTTGAGCTCACCATGGAGATTCTGATTTCTACGCGCGTGAGGCTAGTAACCCTAGCAATAAACTCACCCTCACCAGAAGGACGATCTAATGAGTTTGTGGCTTGTGGCGGATGGGCAGTTTGACATCAACATAACGCATTGCGCACTGAGGAGCCAGTCGAATCGCCCAGAACATGAACTTGTCTCCATGGACCATGAGTCCATCTCAGGTTTAGAGTACTTCTCGTTGCCTCCTCTCCTAGATCTCCTGTCGTCATCCCCTGACAACCAAACAGCTTCTGTTTTCCGCGCCACATCTCAGGCCTTCGGTTTCCTCTTCCCTTTTGCGTCCATGTCATTCCTTTCCTTCTACATCCCGTTGGCGGGAGTCGATCTCCAAACGGTCGATTATACTGCGGAAGGTGCCTAGCCCACGACTTTTGACTTACCGAGAGAGAAAGAAGAAATCAAGCAAATATTACTCGCCGGCACCGTGTACACGCAAAATGCCTCATATACTCTACATGTCATTGCGGATAGTAAGCGGTGTCAGCCTGAGAATCTCTCAGCCAACCTTGGTACAACTTAAGACGAACTGTACTCTATCGTCCAATCTCCACCTTTCCACTTCCCAAGTTCGTACGCAATACTCAAGTATGTCAGGACTCAGGGCTTCTTGGAATTAAGCATGGGTATTCCCTCTTTTGATTCAGCAGGTATATCGGTTGGTATGTATCCCCGCTTGCTTCATGCTTTACTTATGGGTCCCTCTCCCTGTCTCCCTCCCTCCCTGAGAATTGAATGGGATTGACCGTTGAACGTTTGAACGTTGACCGCGACGACCCTTACTTACACCTCTGCTCTACTCTAGACTCCAGAGTACACTTCTATGCTCACTCGACGCGTGTGTCAAGTGTGAACTGATCGGGCGTTAGGTACGTCCATCACTTATCCTTTCCGTTGGTTAAATTCCCGAAAGCTGAACAAAGGGTTCGAACATCCAGGGATTTTTCACGTACATACCATACCGCCCTGCCTATCAACGTATACGCGATCGGCGTCGTCCTTAAGCTTTGGACCGTTGAACGTCCGTGTCAGGCGTGCGAGTGAGGACGTTCTCTCGCCCTTCAATCTGTAACCTGTAGACTTTCAGGTACGTCCCTTCGTTTGAATGCTCATTGGGTGGATAGTGCTACTAAGAATCCCAGAAGAATCCGACCGTTCCCCGTTTTCCTGACAGTGGGGATATGGTTTGACGCGTCGTCTATCTATCCATGATCTGACATACTGACATACGTCCACCGCCCTCTCCCCTCGCGTACGGCCCCCATTCGTGATGACAGCTGGCTATCCATTGGGCAGATGTAACGATTCAAAGGAGAAACAGGAAATGTTGCGGGAAAACCGGAGCGCCCGCTCACCCCAAATAGAATGAAGTTATCGACTGAATTCGGTAAGGACGTTCTATGTGTGTATTCGTTTTTTGATTGGCTCGGGATGAAAAGTTGCTGATGGGAATTGGGAATTTAGGCGTTTCGTGATGACGGGTTCTCGTACCCCCTCTGGCCTCAGATATTCAAGCTTTCAGGACAGAACTTCAGCACCCGGCTCTAGGTCTCATGCACGTCCTCTCTTGATGCCCATCAGTTCCCATTCAAGCATCAAGTCTTCAGGCTTCGCGTTCGCGCTTCCTTCGCTTATCGCCTTTACGGAATGGGACATGCAAGAATATCTTCGCTTGTTCGTCTGTTCTTTGAGGGTTTGAGGTACGTTACCCCCCCCCCCCCCCCTTCCCTCCAATGTATTTTTGGATTTATCGAAATGCTCATATCGTTACGTTACGTGATATACGTTAGAGCAGTTTCGCGAAAGCGTTGAAGTCGGGGATTAACATGCTTTCCGAGGTCAAGCGAAGAAAAAGCTTGCTACGGTCTAGGACTCGAGGTACGCTTGAAAGCTTCAACCATTGGCTACGAGCCCTCGGTGCTGTTTCGCTGCCGTGTTCTCGAAAATCACGATTCCCATTGTTGAAGGTCCCGATTCTATGAGAAGGAGCGTATGAGGAAATCCCAAGACCTCGTAATGGCGTACCTGTCAGTCCCTTGTCAAACCAGTATTCAATTCTCTAGTTCTTATTCGTTCCGAAGGGTGGTAAAAGACGAAGACGAAGACTTGAAGCTTTGAAGCTTTGATGCGCTGATCTGCCACGGACTCGGAGCTGTCATTTATTCGCCAAGTCCCCCTTCCCCTTCTTTTGAGAATGTACGTCGGTTCCTTACCCTTCTTACTGCACGTCTTCGAATATAATGTCACTTTTCCTCTTGGATTTTAGCTTTTTGAATACAAAGCTGTTGAGGGCTTGAGCCGTCTGGACTCTCTAGAGTGCGTCTGGACTCGAGGTTGCTGTCGATGTGTGGATCAGCGTTTTTCGTAACTCGGGGTATGGGAAGAGAACGAATGCGAATGCGGACGAAGGGACGACGGCGTGAAAGGAAAGGAAAGGTAAAGGAAAGGAAAGGGAAAGGAAAGGAAAGGGAATGTAGAGTAAGTTTGTTTCCCAAGTTCAAGGGTTCGTTCGATTTTCAATTCAATTTCCAGGCTCAGAGGTGGTTTTTTGCGGGATCTGCTTACCTGAATGGTGGCGGCGTATAGGCGGGACTTCGTGGATCGCTTGTTCACCCTTCTCCCTTCATTCATCTTTCAAATCCGTCCGACGTTCTCAAGTTCTCGAGTTCCAGTCGCTCGTTCGCCGTTCTCTCGGCTTTCTAGATTTCTATCTACTCCAGTATAGAGTAGAGAAGAACACACACCCTGCCTGCCTACCTGGTTCGTAAATACCCTTCGTCCAAACCTGCCAACCCTACTCGACTGCTCGATTTTTTGGGGGTCTTGTCCCAAATGTAGATGCGAAGATTGAAAGCGTTCTACATGCGCACTAGTGGCAGTCTCAGCGCCTCGAGTTTGACGAGCACGCACTGTTATCAATCAGTTCCTTCCATGACATTCTGTCGATCCCAGCCACATATCTCAAGATGGCGATGGCGTACACCCGAGAGGGTCTTTATCTGTATCTATGAGGTTATGCGAAGTTTTGCTTGTCCTTTTCTCGAATCTCTGCTTTCTCTTGTCAAACGGAATCTTTACGGAACACTGGCATCAGACACGCGTGTGGCTCCCGATCGCGACAACTAGGTTCCCCCTGCCGTCACTCTCTACATACGGGTTTCTAGAACCCCGATGGTATCCTCTCAAAGATCGGTTAAAAGAAATTTCACCCCTTTCGAGTCTGGGAAGTAAACCGCCGTTGCGTTCATCTCCCCACACCCCCTTCTCATTAATCATCATTAACGATGTGTTATGAAACTTCTCTCAGGCATCTCATCTTACTTTGGGTTTCTTGCTTATCTGGCCAATGGCGAAGGGGTGTTTTTCCCGATTATGACGCGTTGAANGGGGGCCTCGTGGGGAGCACGGTGTAGAGCTTATGACGCAAGGTGTTGTCTGGACTCTTTTTGAAGACGCCCTCGATCATTTTCCTTCGTACATGTGTGTGTGAAGAGTTTGCGGGTTATGAGCTCGAGCATGCATGCGTGTCGAGTGCGTCACTGCTTACAGCACAGCGGCCGAGGGAAGCAAAGGCCGCTGGCTTATTTTTTTTTTCTGCGAACGTTTGCAGTACCCGCGGGGTTTACCCTGCTTTAAGTCCAAGTTCTTTCGCATCGTGTAAGTTCCTTGCTTTCTGGAATTCGAAACACCATCTCGTATTTAACTACTTACAGCCGCCCCTACGCATGCGCAGATGGAAGGAGGTTTATCGTAAAGCAGTGGTTGGCTTCGAAGCTCAAAGTTTCCTATCTCCGTTGATGGCCATTGTTGTGTGATAAGCTTCCCTTTTGTCTGCTCGGCGGCGGAGCGCAGGAGGTGAAGGTTTGTTCTTTCTGATTTATGTTATGTTTTTCTTTGAGAAGTTATGGTTCTTGATGGTTGATGCATAGGCGCATTGTTCATGGGAAGTTGGGAACGGCGACCTCGGCGGGTTTATGGGAGCCTCAGGGGTAGACTCTACCATGAACGCGTACCACCCACGACTTGTCAGTTGTCTTTGTTCTTTGTTCTTTACGCGCACGGCCACTGGTGTTGACGGAGGCAATATATGATGATCGTTATAGGCGATCCTTCCGCAAGGGTGTCGAGAAGCTTCTGTTCCGGTGGAGGGCTGTGATAACCGTCGATGCCAGCGTTCGCGACGCGATAACGCATCTCGTCCCTTGGCGAGCGCATGAACGGACTTTCTAAACTTCCAGGTTGTGTTTTTGACTTGCTTTTTTGGAATACTTTTCGTCCCAAAACGCTGAACGAGGAGGTCCAGACTCCAGACCAGTCCATGTCGTGCAAGCTGGTTTTGCGGACGCACTCCGTGTTATCGCTGCCATATCAAACTCAGCTCTTGAACTCAGCCATTACTTTGACAGCGCTCACTATCAGCAACGGCTCCAACGTTCGGCTCGGTGCAGGTAACTGGTGAGTAGGATCCGGATGCTACCCAGCCATCAAAAAATTTTGATCTAGGTGTTCCACTTTGATCAGATAACAAGAATAAGGCACCATCTCTACGCATCCGTTCAACAAGTTGCTCACCGGAAGCCGACGACTGCGACACGCACAAAGCGTGTCTTACTAATTTTTTTTTTGCAAGGCTTAGCGTTGGCAACTAATACGCGGCGGCCCCATGGCTCACCACACTCACGGAGAAACCGACCAGGAAAGACTTCTCTTTCTTCGGACCGATTTCTGCGGTTCGGTGGATTACTCGAAGGCTCCTCGTTGGCTGTAAGTTCTTCTTTGAGGCACGTTCATACATCATTGGCGGTGCTGGAGCGGGCTGCTTTCTTCTCTTCATTCAACGGCTTCTTTCGTTCTATGTCTTCCTTTGTTCGTTTTTGACGTTTTAAGCCCGAGGGTAATTCATGAAAACGGACTGACTGACGTAGGCGTGGTTGTTCCGTTCTCAGGGTTACGGAAGGAAGACGCATGTCATGGCCCTTTCAACAACCGATGAAAATGAGGCTTTCTCGTTTGATGTCGTCATGTCATGGTTAGCTGGCGCGGCATAAGGGTTTTATCGATGATGGTGCTCATGATGACCACGCGTTGGTCGTGAAAGGCCCAAATATGCAGCACGAAATGGCACATACGCCCTGTCGCCAGCCTTCGGGATTGCGCGTTGCTAGCTACGTTCCGTTAGCTCATTTCGTGCCCGAACCGCGTCGGAAAGGTTAACCTGTCGATTCGGCTCACAGCCACATATGAAATTGTCCCTGCTCCTTCCCCGCAATTATCGACCAAAACGGTCGCGTACCCTGAATTTGTAGGAGAATTCATATGAAATTGGCGAATAAAGTTCCTATTTTCGGGAGGCAAACTGGGATTTGACAGTTTTTTGGTTGCCAAGGATGCATACTGGCCGTGTACCTGGTCAATGGAGACTCTGAGAGATCCCGTCTTCTCGGAGGGAATTTCAAACCCCTGGTACTCAAGGGGACTCCTAATCCAAGTTGATCACGTTACCCAAAGTGACGTGAGTCGACGCGCTTGAGCCTTGCCTTCAACCTTGTCTTTACGCTTCCTTCTTACCTCCAACGCATTCGCTCGTCTTTCTCAGTCAAATTAGACTGAATATGGCTTCGACTTGTCGCGTTATATCTCAATCAAGGCTTCTGCGCCCGAGTTTTTACTTCCTGGATGAACACAAGCCCAAGTTGGTTATTCGGATATGAAGCGCCGATTTTGGCTAGGTTTCACGGTGGCGGGATGAAAGGTGGAGCTGTGTATGACTGTATGATTCATTAATTCTCTTGATGAGATCTCCATCTGAACTGCGTCTTAGGCATTGTCGATAATGTCGACGGACTGCGCCGCTATTACCAACGCCGGAATGTGTGCAACCCTCCAATGAAGAGCCTGTGTTTGCTCTTCGGCGCTGTGAGAACCAGACCTCGCACCGAAAGCCAGCAAAGATGGTGATAATACGACGAACAACGCGGTTCGGTTTGGCTTGCTTGCGATTAGACTAGGTACGTGACGCTTCCCTTTTTCGACGCGTTTTTTCGTGTCAAATCCCAGTTGAAGCCGACTCAACTTGGTTATCCCGTCTTGGTCGAATTTTCGGATCGTTTATCCATGGATATAGTGAGAATGACCATCTGAAGCCATTTCGTTTCGTAGATTCCAAGATCTCGAAGTAATAAACGCGTCATTGATGTCCATTAAGCCATAAACGACGCGTTGATCAGCCTGACTTCACCCTCAAACTGGTTACTAGATAGGGAAGGTTGAAAAGGCGCGTTTTCGCGTATGCAACTGCTCGTTACGGCTCATCCCGATTTTGCAATAGAACCTCCCAAATCCGACCTCAACTCCACCTTTTAGGCGGGGTGAATTTAGTCCCATCGTTTGACTGGAGGCATTTTCACAGCTGACGTTCGTCGGCTGCGGTGCTCTTGTTTGGAAACGAAAGGGTCGTGCCCTGGAACCCTGGTCCCTCCTCGTTTACTCGGTTCGATGTCGTGGCTATGGTACGTGGGATGGGGGCGGACGGAATTTGTCGACTTGAGCATCGCGAAGCCCAACCAGCTTGTCTTGCAAACTCGCCCCTGCCGCGACGCAGCACTTAAACCATATGTAGGCCTACTCCGCGTGTCACCTCTCTTCATGTTCGCTCTGTGAACTAATATTTCCTCTTAGATAAATATACTCGATGCGCCTGGACCATTTGGTTGACTCAACCTCGTAATGCTGGCTGGCCGTATCACCGATTCCTCTGTAGACTCGGTGTCCGTGTACCATGTCTGAAGGGCGCCGGTGGCTATGGTCGACTATCGCGCAACATGATTTGAAGTCTAGATTCGTCTTATCACTAATTGGTATCCCTATTTGGCCGTCCTTTTACTTCTTTCTTGAAAATTTCGGTCGTTCTTTCGCTCACGCGCGCCACGAATGATTTTGATCCACTTCGAAGTTGGTGGCACGCTATCAAGCCGATCTTTGCTTTCCTTGCTACGTCGAAGTGCCCGAGGATATGCCCGAGCTTCCTACGGCATGACTCGTCTCATGCACAAGCCTTTCTTCGGCAATGGAAAAAGGATCACTGCCCGCGGTATCTGCGTCAGTAATATGGCCAATCGTCATCACGCAACCGGCCATGATGGATTCCGTGCCATTCTTTTTATGCAGACATTTTCTCAGCCGTTCGCCGCCTCGTCGATCGTGTGTCCTTGCCTATGCCCCTTTGTTCACGCCGAGAGCGCAGATACTGCGCTCCTGCAATCCCTCCGCTACTTTGGAGCTCTCTTACCATTTGGACGCGTTTCTTTTTTCGTCCTTTGCTTCCTCATTGAGACTTGGGCATTTTACAGCATGAAGGCGGCTCGTTTCTCGCCTTCCTTCGCACCGCTGACTCTCTTTCCGGAGTCTTTTTCGCGGTTCAGATCATCCAGCAACCTCGAGTAGTTCCCTTGAGTCATCCATCGCGCATTTGCAGTCTTCTGCCTTTCAATTCGAGCCACCACACGAACGAATGCTGACAGATTCTTCTAGGTTCATGTGGGCACCATCAGAACGATATACCGTCTTGACACTCTTCGGTTGAACGATGACGATATTCTAATCGTGCCTCGAAACCATCACGGCCACTCAAAGTCTCCTACTCGTAGCCTTTAAGACATTTCGAGTATCAAGGATAAATTAGCATTCAAACAGCGCCCTGTGGCCTTCTCATCAATCTCTAGAGAAGCCAATTACCCTTGTGCGCGTTTTGACCATTCTAGGATGCTTGTCGAGTACCCTGTAAGGTTGCTCCGCCAAATTCCACACATACTCAGGTCCATTCGGTTTTCGTAAGGGTTTTCTGTGCTGTGCTAAATGCGAATTTTCTGCTTATTCGGCTCTGCTTTATCCAGGTGATGGTGTTCACGCTCTGAGTCGGACATTGACTTAGCGACTGTCCCCTCCGATAGCCTGAGCTTGCCCCCATGCCCCCCTCGAAGATGTTTTCATCACCCAAAAGCCCAATTGACGGATCGCTACTTGTCAGTCACCGCGACTGCGGTTTCATCCATGAAAACAACGTGTCGCGTAGCGACGATGCATTGCATGAACCATCATCCTCACCTCCTATATACCTCCGGCTCACCGTCGTGCGGGTCAGCAACTCAAGAATGCCCGGTCGTTGCAGCGCCGTAGGGTACTCAAGGGCCCAGCACGCGCCAACTGCCTTCTATCTTTCCAATATTACGACCCAAACTTTGTCTCTTCCCTTGATCTCCTGCGTTACGTCCCTCGTGAATCATACCGGTCATTCATTGAACATTGGACTTCCTGGCGAGATCAAGCGCGCTTCTTACGTCCAGGGGACTCGAGGGCTTCGAACCTCGCCCCAGCACCGTTAACAAGGTTGCGACCGGTCAAGTAAGGCATTCCTTCTGTTTCAGAGGTCATGAAAATTGATGGGAGTAACAATCACGTCCTAGTGCTCGTCCTATCCGTTTGCCAACCGGAGGTCAAAGCAGCCCCGCAGGCACCCGTATGTTTAACCGCCCTTACCGTCTTCCATTCCTTATTCACGTCTCCAGTGCCCGTGCAAGGAAATTTTATTGCAGTATGTGGCTATTGTTCCACCTGCCATAAGCATGTCTTGCCTCCTTGTCGCTGTGGTAGCGGGAAATATGACCTATCCATCCAGTGGAACGTCCTCATTGCTGCCTACAAGACCTAGAATATGACAGTGAGCGATTCTGATTCATCTTTCCCGCTTTCCAAATGCTCGTAGTTTGACCGATGCGCCTCTTTCTTGCCTCTCTCCAGCATGCTCGGCCCTACCCGCACTAAATCCGACAATGCCGAAAGTGACACTACCCCTACCACCTCGATGATCAAAGCACGTATGTTGATACGCTCCAAAACTGATGTCTGTCGTTGAACCCCAGCCACTTCGCTCTCTCATCTGCCATCTGCCCAGGTTTCCCAGTGGCACATTGATATCCAGTTTTGTACTCAAGATCCTTGACCATTCAGAGTTGGCGTTTGACTTGCCTGGCAAACCAGCTCACTTCACGTTCCACAGCACCCCACGCTCTACTCAAGGAATAAGATATAATCTTGCAATGAGTACCTTGCTCGCCTATGTCATGATCGGCGTTCATGACTTAACGACATCGATAGGACTGTGTTGGATTTGATCGACTACCACCATGCACCCCCAGATAGAGTACAATATTTCAGCTCACCTGATATAGCCAGGATCGGACGGGTTTCATTGGTCAGTCGTCAAAATATCTTTCCCTGATCAAGCTCATTGATCACCGCCGAAGTTTCCATGTCTCCACACTGCGGTGCTCCAGCGCTGTGGGGACGGACATCCACAGTTAATGGCTAGGCCTAACCATGTTTCGTTATCTCACTTATTTAGCATCCTTTTCATCCATCTTCTCTCCGCGGGGATACCGTTGGAAGTTGTCCTAAACGCCGTGAAACTCAGCGCGTGGCTCTCTATGCTGTTCGTGCTGTACAACGTTCGCCCAGAAGCGAAGAAGGCCGCCAGGTGGTTTTCCCAAGCGTTGAATTCGTGCGTCATGTAAGCCGTCTATCAGATTTCTCTGTGTAGAAACTGGCCCCTCGTCTAATATGGCCTTGAAAACACAGTAACAAGAAGTCCGCTGGTCCGCAGTGTCGACACTCAGCATCAGGGATAGGCTTGAACATGAACTCAACTCACCCACGAGATGTCATTCTCCTGAGTCCTCCGTCTAGCCGCAGCATCACGTACGGCAGGGAACCACCTGGTGAAGTCTTCCATACGTTATTTCGATGTTTGGGGTCGTGTTCGTGCCTTGATAACCAGGCAGCACCTACCCTTGACAAAGACCTGGCAGAACGGGCTTCACACAATGCACATTTTCCAGCCTTGTAATATCAGCAAGTGAGTAGTTCAGGTTCCATTCGCCTCCTTTCGTGATCATTGGTGTATTTCTAATTTCTGATCTATCATAGCCGACGCTTGCGTGAGACTCCGTGCTCGAGCTGCTGGCACCATCATTCCTCCACTCTGAAGGCTTCTCGGAAGCCGTGCCCGGAAGGTAGCTAGGAACAACTCTCAGTCTAGCCTAGAGCACTCGCATGCTCGTGAATCAGATAAGAGCTGAAGCACTAAAGCCTATCTCGACCATCCCCTTAGCTCCCGCCGTCATTGTCTCCGTAGCTCGCTCCACCACGCTCGATGTGCCTACGTCCAAGACACTCCTTCGGGCCGACTTGGGTGGGCTTTTTNGGCGGGATTTTTTTTTTTTCACTCGTTGAGCTTGTGTTTTAACTTCGCCTTCTCCACTTCGCGTTTCCAGTCACATAACTTCCGAAGCCGAAGCTGTATCCTATTTTGGGAGACGTCTAAAGCAGCGTGACAAGCTTGACGTGCTTGTAGAGTCTATCCATTACTCCCGGTGAGAAATGTCATCATGAGATCGTTTTCATGGCTAATCGATGGTTTATCAGAACACGAGTAGACCTTATCTGACGGCTGATGGCAGGATTGTTGAATGTCCATATGACGTGTCTGGTATGGCCTTCGGAGTTGTGCGTTATTCGTCCACTTCGCTGAGTCCATTGTCCGTTAGCTGGGCTCGTATATTCGCTTGGTTCGATATGACCCCTTCTAAACCAACCAGGTCGCAGTAGGGATCATTACGATCGGACCAATAAATGAAAACCCTGAACCGCCAGTGAATTTCAAATTATCTTCGTTGCCGCCGTTTGTTTGCCCCTTGTGACTACTTTACAGTTCACGGACGCTGACAGGCACGATTTTAACTACAAAGGCCATAGGCAATCAGGGTGAGTTTCCCGAACTCGTAAAGTTTATCTGCCAAATTGCCTATCTCTCAGTTTAGAGGGACCATCTTAAAGACATCATACGGGCTCCAGTTTAACGTTTAAGCCGTGGGGTCAAGGCACTCATTGCTCATCGTTTTATGGGCTCAGTTTCCATGGTACCGATTGGTCTGGCCTTTGTAGGCAATGCCAGAGCGTGCGGTTTTCGCTTTGTCGCTGCTAGGGTGCATCAGCGAAGTATAACACGAGCTTCTCTGAGCTCTATACTTCGTTCCGTTCTTCCCGTTCCATACGATGATAGCTTCGTCGTCCCTGATCATTCTTGCAGGGGTAGGTCAAGAATCCTCGAAGATGACAAGCTCCCTTCCCCAGACCTCTCTCCGACAGGCTGCTCATAGTTTACCCTCTCTAACCCTTCCAATTTCCGCTGGATGTCCTCCCTACACCCTCTTCGCTGTCGAGTCGGATCGACCGTTTTTCTAAGTCCACCGTCTTGATCCTTATCCCAACGTCTTTTGCGCTTTTACGAGAAGTTACTCACTTCCAGAAAACTGACTACAGGCTTCGGTCCCTCAAGCCCTAGGAACCTTCGGCTTCGGTGACGGTTCCCAGTTGGCTGACCAACTCACCTTTTATCCGAGAATGTCGGCTATCCTTGGGCTCTCCTTGGGCTCTCCTCTATCCTACGGATAGTCCCGCCGAACAGGTGACCTTCGTCTTGAGAAGTGTTTCAGTCTGTACGTACTCCTCAACTCGCTCAGTTGTACAGTGTACTGAAAGTTCACGTAGAAGATGTAAATACATAAGGACGATCTCTGTGGCTCGAAATTCGACGTTCAATGTTCCCATCTACCGCGGCTCGAGCCACTATGTCTGCTGGTTGGTTCGCCCCTTCATCAATTGAAATGAACGAACCTTCTCATATGTCGGAGAGTCTCATGCTCGCATGGCGTAGTCCCGTTGAGTCTGCGGATCCAGCGCGGACTAGATGGTTATATCGTCGCTCAGATTATAGCCGGCTCTTTTGTTGCCCTTCTCGAGCAGGGCTGGGCTTCCGACACCATAGTCCCAAAGTACGGTTATGTAGCCCGTTTGCGAAGATCAAATGAAGCTGAAATCCTTGCGGAGGACTGAATTGTACGTTCAGTACCAGCCACCAACCTACGAAGCCAGGAACGCGTCTCCGATTCAGGGCCCCGGAGATAAGGGAAAGGTCAAGAATAGATGAAGACGTGCAGAAGCATCCTTCTTTTCGAAAATTACGGGGAAGAAGCCCATGTCCTGAAAGTAAACGGGACCATCTACATACGGTGAGCCTGTTTACACCAAAATTATTACTGGTTATATCCTTTCGGCATTCCAGTACCAAGGCACGGCATAAGAATGGACCGATAGAAACATCGATGTCCACACTTGACTTACCTGGTCGCCTGACCCAAGCTTGACTCTTGTAAACTTGGCGTTTGCATGGCATGGGGACCGTATGAACAGAAGTAGATCAAGGCCATGCCAAGGGCTGCAGAAGTTGAGACCGAGAGTAAACAAGAGAAGTACGACACCAAAACGAGTGCACAAACCGAGTCGGAATTCACTTGGATCTTCGAGGAAGTAGTCGTAAAAAGCGATACGTATACTGTGATGAGCTACTTAGGTAATATCGAGTATGTCAAATGCCTCATCCGGCATTAATCCACGGGCTGAAAACTCCTCCACCAAGAATCAACGACTCGAACATCATCACCAGCGTCGATAAGATTGCCTGGTCGACCAGGCCACTTAAGGCCCTCAATATCCTCATTCCTCTGCGGAGGATACCTCGCCCTACCTACATCCCCCGCCCAATCGAAGTCCACCACCCTGAGCTGAACAACGCCCTCAGATACGACTGGCATATTGTCCGTGTCCTCTCCCAACTTAATCATGATATTATTCGGACGAAGGTCGCCATGCACCATTGTGGCGCCTGATAGGAGGGTTGTTATATGGCTGATGGTAGCCCGGATGGCTGGTAGGAGAACTGGGGATTGAACAAGCGCTGCGCGTTTCTTTTCAGCTAACTTGGCGAGTGAAGTCCAGTTGGAGTCGAGGAATTCCATTACGTATGCGGTAGGAGCACCTTCGAGGTCTTTGTAGCCGTAAAGGCTCGGTGCGTAACCATGTGCGGCTAGGAATGTATGAACTTGGACACCGTAAGGCCGAGAAACAAGTTTGACAAGCACTTTCTCCGGATTGGCGTTCGATCGGTTGAGGTTAGCGGTGAAAAGGAGACGAGGGAGGTACTCGGTGGGCTTGAAATCTGATAAGGTTCCTATCAGGTACTTTTTGTCCACGGAGACACAGTCGAGGTAGAGACGAGGAGTGGAGGGAGCGGGGGTTGGCACTTGGGTTGGGTTGGTCAGATAACTAAGATTAAATCAGTTCGCGTGTGGGGTAGAGATCAAATTTGAGCGAGATAACCTTTTCAGTGCCTCTGTACCACGTTTAAGGGCGTACAAAACCTTCGCCAGTGCGGTCTGGCGTCGGCCAGTCTCATCGCAGAGCATGTGGCAGGAGTTTGTTAGCGGTTCGATTATGACGTTCTTTCCATCGAAGAAAGCACCGGAGACGATTAAGATCGGTCCTTTATTCGTGCGAATTGAGGGTTGCAGATAAGGAAGGAAGGCTCGCGTACGCACCCATAACACAAACAAGGAAGGTCGGAGCCCCGATGGCTTTATGCATCTCCGTAATAGTTTTGCAGTACATGTCATAATCGCGCGCGACCTGGAGGTAGACGTCCCCACCGTCGTCAATATCGTTTTTATCCTCCCGAAGTATCAGGGAAATACTCGTGCTACCAAAGCCAAAGCGAAGCGTCCGGTCAACGATGCCGCTATAAACCTCACTGTCCGGAGAGATGCGTTGTTGATTTGCCCATTCGGAGAAGAGATCGCTGACACATTCGTCAAATTGGTCCGAACGTGCTGATTCCGCTGTGTAGGGGTCGCCCATCGTAGTGCAGAGCGTGAAGGCCGTACGCAAAGCTTGATTAGCCACATCATCTGAAGGCAGAGGCATGTCCACCTCAATGATGAACCGTCGAAATACATCATGCAAGGTAGACAAGGGTATTCCGCGTTGATGTGCGGGTCGGCCGCATAGCAAGCGACGGTTCCGCCTTTGCTGGTTGGCCCAGTTGATGTGTTTGCAGTACTCAGAAGGAGACATAAGTGGTTTGCTTGATTTGTTGTAGGCTTCGCAAAATTTTGTATAAGCGACGTTGGCTTCTTGAATGAGTTGGGCTGCAAACAGTGCGATGAGTGAGGGCTTCGATACCACGAGAGCTGCCATACTCAGCATAGGGCCGATTACGAGACCAGAAGTTGGGATCTTCTCGGAGAGAAAACGTTCAGGTATTTTGGTTGTTTCCGGTGCCGTGATGTATCGCTGAACCAAAGCATCGAGAACCAACAAAGAGTCGTGAAGCTGAGGTGGCACCACCGCCAAGGACCGTAGTATAGCAGTGATGGTCGTAAACTCCTGCGCAGCTTCGAGAGTTTGCCCTTCTGCTGCGATGATCTTGCGCCGCTTTGGCTGTGGTCCTTCTGAAGACGCCATCTCAGACAAACAGGTTTTGGTTTGCGGCAATTCGACGACGAAGCGGCGTGGGCAGTAGTCGCACGTGCACTGCCACTGGCCGGTGCGCTTTTGAAATTCCAAGATAGGATATGCCCAGGGTTGCAGAAGTCGAGACCGAAATACATAAACAAGAGAATTACCACACCAACACGAGCGCACAAACCGAGCTGGAATTCAATTGGATCTTCGAGGTGGTCATGCCGGTCAGGTACAGTGTTGCATTTCTGATGTACACACTTGCATCTGCTACTACATACACCGTTACACGCCCGCGTGGTCTCTTTGTGCTTGAATGCTCAAATCGTTGGTTTTGAGGTCTGGTGGCTGGGGAGACGGAGACGGCACATCATCCTCGGGAACGTCACTAATACAATGAGCTGGTCAGTAACGCGATCATCGTGGTCGATACTACACAGGCCTGGTACGAGTTTGAACTTCAGTGCGTCCTTGGCTATCTTGAGAGCGAGGACTGACGCAAGAGGATAAATTTGAACGTCTGTATACACACGTCGCGTTATAATTCTAGTCCACTGAGTACGGGGCCGTGCTGTGGATGTAGAGTAGAGGAGCATCATTCTTGGCTTTCGCCCCTTAACCCCTCATTCCCATCCCATTCCACCTCGACGTACCTCTTGAAAATGTCGACGTGGTTTTGGGTAATGTCACAATCTTCGAGGACTATCTTTCGGAACGGAGATCCCATATCCCGCCGTCTTTTGACTAAACCCACTCGAAACAGGTCAGGATCGTCGTTGATTGTTTCATCCACCAAACGGTCAAGCTGATCAAGAGGAAGCCCTTCGTCGGTCGGCTCCTCAAGTGCTGAGATGGTGTTGAAGGACATGAGCTCATAGGATAGGACCTCGAGTGATGGGAGGCTTATATCGCCCTCGTGGGATTGGGTCAGAGCCTGTGCTAACCCCGCGTCTTCATGATGGTCTATCTTTAGCACCGTCACACTCTTCAACGCGGGGAGCAGCTCCATCCATACCTGAGAAGTAGTAGAGAGACACGTGTTGGAGAAAGTGAGGTTGGTAATGCTTTCCAGAGGAAGGCATCGGACAAGTCGCGTGAAGCGGGGCATTTCTGGGGCCACAAAGGGTAGTTCTATCGTAAGTGATAGAGGTTGACCATCCAATGAGGAAGCTTCGAGGCGAAATGTCAAAGGACTGACATTATACTTGAGGGAATCCGCCGTGAAGAGGACAAGTCTATCACAAGGTCTAGCATTGGGCCCCGATGTGAACCGCGATAGAAAGTACTCGAGACTTGACAAGTCCCAGGTTTCTGGAAGAGAGGTGTCCGATACGCATTTCACCATGACGGTGATTGCATTTGGGAAACTGAGAAGCTCAAGGACTTTGCAAGCAGCGAGATCTTTTGACTGAAATTCAAAGTGCCTCAGGTGGGGGAGATATACGTGACATGCGGAGAGTTCGTCGGATGACACCTGTGAAAGGTGGACTTCCTCGAGTTTTGGAGTCTTTTGGAGGACGTTTATGAGCCAAGACGCGGGAACGCTGTATTGGGATGCTGCTCCTTCAACAATTAGCACTCGGAGCGATGGCAGATCAGGGAGAGTTTGAGCCAAGAATATAACATCCTTCAGCTCAAGGCAGGAAAGCGACGGCATTGATATCCAAGGATTTGACAACTCGGCGGCAAACCCGTAGCTTGGATCCATCTTCACACATAGGATACGAAGATGGGGAGCATGACCTGCGTCTGCAATTTGAAGGAGTCTTGCGGCCTCGCTGCGGTCATTGGGGTCAAAGGTAAGGAGGACCTCTTGAAATCGTTCACTTTGCGACACCAGATCGTGAGCTGCGCTCCAGAAGGCGTCGTTCAAAGTGATGCCTGACAAGTGACAGTAGATGGATAAGGGTAGCTCTTTTGCCCGTCGGATTGGCGAGATCTGAGCCGTAAGAGGTCCCTGGAAATTGATCGTAGCCCAAAATAATGGGGTCTCCAACACGATATTTCGCCACATCTGGCAGATACGAAGAAGAGTCGTCCAAGAGTACCCAGCTTCGGTGTAAGTATCATCTTTGAGCGCTATGAAAATGAGCGATAGAATATCTATCGGAAGCTTGCAAACAGCAGAATGATCATTTCGACGACGCTTCAACGTTTGTATGGTCCCCTCAAGTTGGGCTATTTGCTCGTCAAGATGTTTCTGAGCCGCGTGATCGGTGAGTATTGCGTCCTGAGGATGAAACGTAAGCCATGTATTGAACTCGCAACGCACGAAAAACAAACCATCCAAACTGCAACTTCAATGGACAAGTGTCCAACAAGTGTCAAGCACCAGAAGCGCCACCGATTTGTCACGACATCATTAGGGGGTTTCTCCTCTTCTCAGCACGTGAGACTTGTGGAAGCTGGAAGAGGGGCTGCTATGTACTTGAATCCTGTTTCTAAGCATCTCGGATGTCGTCTTCAGAAGGACCAAGGAAAAAGCGTCGCAAAGTAGAACTGGAACTTCAAGAAGCCACTCTCAAAGCCGCACAGGAGTTCCGGACTCAGATTGCGACGCTACGCCAGCTGAACTTGCCACCTCGTTTTTTTTTGAAGATCACTTGTTGGATTCTGACCTTTTGGCCCAGCACTATATCAAGGACCCGGATGCAGCCTACATACCCGATGACTTCCTCAACGTTCGTATCCCAAATACTGGTATCGCGGACAACAACGATCTATCAGGTGCTTAAGTATACCAGCCTTGCAGGACCGAAGCCCCCACTGATTAGACTACCCCTCCAGACAACCTCATCCAAGATACCAATGCCCTCTATATGCAATTTGGCGAAGCGTATAAGAAGCAAAAAACCGCTCTTCTTCCTCCTTCCGAGTACGCTCAAGCCTCGAACTGGCCCAGCCAACAACGCCGGAACCGTCGTTTGCTATGTGGACGACCCACAAGGCAACGCGGAATACCCTTGTGTACGTTGCATGACGTCTTTCGACAGTTTATCATCGATATGGACACGCCATTACCTTCGAATACTATGGCTACTCGAGCCACGCGCTCGGCCCACGCACTCTGCTCTTTCATGGGGGATTCGTTCGAGGACGATGAACAATGTTCAGAAGAATTTGACGGATGTATCGGCAATGTATTCGGCAACTGGAGGCGAGGCCATTCAATTTCGCTGGAGAGTGAGAGCTGCAGTGCTGTCCTTGGTCGCACCCTCATGTTTATGGACGAGTCTATCTTGCTGTTCCGTGAGGATAAAAAGGACATCGGCACTGGAGACGAAGTATATATCCAGGTCGCGCGCGATTACGATATGTACTGCAAGTCCTTCACAGGGTACCATAAAGACATTGGAGCGCCAGCCTTCCTCCTTTGTGTTACAGGTACGTTGTTGGTTTTGACTCTTTCGTATATTTGCGTGGCCCATGTTTATGTTTCTCGGTTAGGTCCCCTTCTGCTTATTTCTGGTGCTTTCTTCGATGGAGAGAACACCGTCGTTGAACCGTTGACGTCACCTTTCCACATGCTTGAAGATTCGACCCAGCGACGCCAGAGGGCACTGGCGAAGGTTTTATACGCCCTTTGGCAGGCTATGGATTCATTAGAAAGGTTCACAGCGCACGACCATACATTTTTNAGGAGCAAAAAATCCTTCAATACAACTTATCATTTTTGCGGCACCTTTCTGCCGCAAGAAAATGTTGAGTTTATCCACGAGAAAAATTCTGAGAAAATGATTGGTTTTTGTGGGGTTTTACCGAGGTAAAAACAAAGGATTTTTGNCTTGCTTTGTCTTGAGCAAAAATCTCATCAAAACTTCACATTTTTGTAGTCTTTTTCGGAATGAAAAAGCGGGACAAATTTCGTCTTTTCTCGCCTATTTGGCAGGGGGACCGACCATTTTTTCGCCCAAATCCACGAATTTTTTGTGGAGAAAAATGGCCGAAAAATATAAGATTTTATTGGAATTTTTATCGAGAAAAAATGTTACATTTTTCGTGGCTTTTTTATCCCGGGAAAGGTGTTGAAAAGGTAAGATTTTTCTGACATTTTCTCGCAGAAGAAATCATACGTTTTTCGCAAGGAAAAGGCCTGAATAAAACTTGATAATTTATTTATAACATTTTTCGCGCTCAAAAATATATGAGCGCACGCTGTGGTTTGAGACCAAGCTATATTCCTGTCCTAACCACAAACTGATCACCTCTCAGTTCTTTGGTTCCCCAGCATCAAGCACAAATTTTCGCTCCTTCCACCCCTCGGCTCTACCTCGACTGTGTCTCGGTGGAAAGTAACACCCCTATAGGAACACTGTCAAACTTCGAAGCTACCGAGTACCTTCCTCGTCTTCTTTTCACCGCTAACCTCAACCGACCGAACGCTGATCCAGAGAGAGTGCTCGTTAAACTCCTTCCCCGGCCTTACGGCCACAAAGTCCAAACGTTCCTCGCTGCGCACGGTTACGCACCGAAGCTTTACGGCTACAAAGTCCTTGAAGGTGCCTTGAAGGTGCCCCTACTGCATACGTGATGGAATACCTCGACGTCAGCTGGACTGGACTGCACCTCCTTGCCACCAAGAACCGATCAGCTCTTGTTGGCACCGCCGACCTACTGACGGCGATCAAAGCTAGCATCGACCGCATTTTAATCCTCTTACAAGGCGTCAAAATGGTACATGGGGACTTCCGTCCAAATAACCTCATGATCAAGCTGGGGGATGATGGAAAGCTACCGGTGGTGGTTGAAGGATTCGTCCAGCTCAAGGTGGTAGATTTTGATTGGGCTGGTGAAGCTGGTAAGGCCACATATTCTCCGCAGAGGAATGAGGAGATCCCCGGACTGGAGTGGCCTGGTCTACCGGGCGATGCTATAGGTGCCCATGATGATGCTCAAGTTGTTGGCTCTTGGTGGAGAGGGTTTCCCCCGTGATAGTATATGTCGATAACATTCACGCTCCATACGTGCCGGAGAAGTAGCCTGGAGACTTGAATTGGAGACCATAACTAGGAGTTGAGAGGGGTTTACTCCTTTACTTCTTAAGCAGAAGGAAACAGCGCCGTCGACACCGTTCATGCTAGGATGGTTCCAGCTCGACAAATCATATTTATACGCCCCGAGATGTCCACTTTCAAACTTTGCAACCAGCTCTCGCCTTCGCTGTGTCGACGACCGTGTTCTCCGAGGCCCAGTCCATTCGAGAAAACCCCATCTTTGACCATTTGCCTCCTTTGGTCCATATTTCCGCCTGGATTCTATATTCCTCTTGTTTTTCTAAGCTGCGGGACATTCGGTGGATCGGTCCTGAAGTCCTCATAAGTCTTACTACCTGTTGAGCCGAGGATATTCATACCGCACTCGTCGGTGCTAACGGCGACTAGAAGATTCCAAGGGTTATTACAAGTTTCTTATCGTACGACACCTGTGTTGCTGGGCTCTGAGGGTTGGAGCAGGTGACCAGTTGGTGTTGGTCTGGATACTTGGCTGGTAGATGCCCGCTTGAGACCTTGGTCTCGGAAAGGCTACCGAAATAACCCAGTTTCCGGTACAACTCCTGGTTAGTGACACCGTTCTAATTATATGGCGGCTTTTTATAATTAGCTACCGCGCATTGCAGAAAAAATATAGGCACTTACACAACCGGGCTTTGGATTGCTCTATCCCGCCTTGACCATAGGCAGCTGCACGGCGAACCCGTGGGCTGGGAAAGGCGTTGACGGAACCTGTGGTACTCTGTGAGATACTTCGCTATCGCATGAGCCCTTGATCACGCTCAAACATTGCGGTGTGAGGGAAAGTCATGACTACCACAGACATGAAGTTCTCGCCCTTGACTCAAGCGCAAGTATTTGATGCAAATTCCAACGGCGAACTCAACCGAGCATGCGGGCAGTGACGGTCCAAGAGTGCTCGGTATCTGTGCGCTCACATATGTACAGAAATCATTGGCAGTGCAGCCTCTGAACTCCTACGACATACGCCCGGTATGAACACGATGCGAGGTGGTGTCTCTGTTCAGTTGGTACGGAAAACAGGATCTAGTTCACGTGTAAAGCATCGAGAACGAGCTACGAGCTGTATCGCTCTCAATGCTCCCTATCGCTGCGCTCACGATCTCCGCGTCACCGAGAATTGGAAAAGGTAAGTCTAAATCTAAATATAAAAATGTTTCAGGCCCGCGTACCTCTGGGCTCTCGTGTTTCATTGTTTCAATGACGCACCCACAAACTGCCACAAGACCGAATTCTAATATTTTGCTTCCCTTGGACCGCCGGCTTGGTTCTAGCTGTGTTTACATGGAATGGGCAGAGGCCCACGACGACCTACTGACCTCCTCCTGAAGGGCGAGTGCTACGTAGCACTTCACGATTAGCTTGAGGGACTTGACTATAGAGGGATTTGAAGACGATTTCAATGGTCAGATCTGATGGATCAAGAGGTTAATAGGCTAAACCAAGTTGAAAGCGGTCGACTGCGAATGCCTAACCCATCCAGGGCTTAGGAGCCGCCCCTGTCTAGCGTCTAAAATTGAAACTTGGCGCTGACGCGTTTGTTCCAACTTGAAACTCGACCATCAACTCAGTCTACTGCCATTGTTGCCAATGGGGCATCACGATCACGATGCGCTTATAACAGTCTTATGCAGTGTCCGAGATGTCGTATAGCGCACTCTCTTCATCCCAGCTCCGTTTTTGTTGAGCCCTGCTTGACTCAGCGGGCGCGCGCAGTCCTATGGTCCGGTCAAGGGTTGTGTGTCGAAGTGACTATTATCGGTCACTTCGGCGCTGTTGTGGGACGAGGTTTGTCCACCAGAGAGGCGGTCATAGGCACGCTGGCTCAGGTGGGTATGCGTCGACGTTTTCATGGATGACTCAGCACATGTGCAAAGTTGTATGTTTTTTTTCGACATATTTTGCTAGATGATTTCTAACCAACCAGAATTCGGTTATAGATAGCACTCGGAATCCGGTCTTAGCATGGGAGATGCGTCACCGGCACGACTTCTGGACGTCCTTCTGTGCACAGGATTTCCTTTTCGATGACTGGATACACCCGAGTCTGATCGGTTTCCAGCACCTCCACGTGAACGAAAGACCCATTCGGGATTGAATCTATCCTCGGAGGGCATCAGGGACATGACCTACTACGCCAATGCAGGAGGTAAAGCTACATTTGACCAGATCATTCATTATGAATCAGTAATAATCCGTTGGGTGTCGCAGATAACCGTTTCCTTGGCTCCATGCTCGGAATCTCGAGATCCTTTGGGGTTGCCCCACCCTTGAATATATATAAGAAGGTTTTTGAGCTATGTAAGTCTACGGTTTCAGTCTGTTTCCATGTTATCCCTTTTCTCGTTCTTGTTCATTATACTCATCTTAATATGTCTTCGTGTCTATAAGGTATTGGCGAGATCGTCACTTCCCCTTCCCCCAGGTCCAAAAGGCAGTCTACTGGCCGGAGCGAAAGACCAACTCCCGAGGACGAAGCCCTGGAGAACGTATGCTCAGTGGAGCGAATATTACGGAGGCTAGTCCAGTTTGAACGCCCTGTCTACACTCGTCTCATTGTCGTTTCCTACAGAGCCATTAATTTCTTTTCGAGTTTACAATAAGACTACTATAGTCCTTAATAATCGCGAGGTCATCCACGAGCTTCTTAATAAAAGGGCCCATATCTACTCGGATCGTCCAAGGTCTTGGATGTACCACGTTCTCTGCGACCGACAAAACTCAGTCTTCAACATCTCGTCATCACACGACCATCATAAGCGTTATCGCAAGCTCCTCCAAAGCGGACTCGGAATCCGTGCCCTTCCCAACTATCATGACCTTTTGGAAACCGAAGTTGCCAAGCTGTTGGACGGGTTCCAACGCAGTCCTTCAAACTTCCAAAAGCACATACGCCGGTAAGCTCCGTGCCTTAAGCAGTCTCTGGAAACCCAATTAACGTTGATTAACCCCATAGGAATGCCGCCGCAGTCATAATGAAAATGGCATACGGCTACGACATCCGCGATGAGAATGATTTCTTCATTGGTGTTGCCGAGGAGGCGGCACAAATATCTGGATACGCGTTAGCGCCAGGGCGCTGGATGGTAGATTACTTCCCTCTCTGTGAGTACTTCCATTCGATGAGCGTAGCTTCACTGTTTCTCATTGTCCATTACAGTGCGCTTCGTCCCGTCGTGGTTCCCTGGTGCTCATTTCAAGCGCCAGGGCGAAGCATGGAGAACAAAGCTACAGGATCTATCAGACGTCCCACATCGTTGGGTTAAGACCCAAATGGTGACTACCATGTCCCCGTCGTTCTATCCACAACATCTAACCTCTCCGCATCTCTAGGAATCCGGTCGCCAGGTCGACTCATTCACTTCCAGGTTATTAAAGCCCGATGGACGCACTCTGGTAGAGGCTGAAGATGAACAAATAATCAAATGGACAGCTGGCGGCTTGTACGCAGGCGCGACTGATACGGTGAGTTGTTCATTCCCATTATCCTGCATAATGAAACTGACCGGCGGGCGCGCCGCTTCTACCCCAGACTATTTCCGCGATCATTTCATTTGTCCTTCTCATGTCCGTCCATACGGATGTTCAACGCCGGGCACAAAGAGAGATTGATGAACTTGTCAAGCATCGCGACAAGTCTGATCGGGTACCAAAGGCTTCGGACCTTAACGAACTGAAGTACCTGTTGGCTATCTTGAAGGAGGTTTTACGGTACGCGCCCATTTCAAATCTTGGTGCGTGACGTCGTTCCTTGGACCCACACTTGTTCTCATTGACTGATGGTGTCCTAGCTCTGCCTCACATGGTCACAAAGGACGACGAATATGCTGGATACCAGCTTCCAGCTGGTAGTACAATCATCGCCAACGTATGGTAAGCTTGATTTCGCCATGATATCCCATGACCATCTGCTCAATACAGCTCTCTAGGGCTGTGACACACGACCCAACCACCTACCCAGATCCAGAGGCCTTCAACCCCAGTCGCTTCGTCGATAACGATCTTTGCGACAAATCTGACCCACAGCCTGATCCTCGCGCGTACTGCTTCGGCTTTGGTCGTCGGACATGCCCTGGTACGTAGTAAACATCACCTTTATGGAAACAAGTGATGATTGATTTTTGTATTGATCAGGCGTTCAATTTGCTGAAACCACCATGCTCCTCACGATGGCGGGCATCTTATCGAAATTCGACATCGCATATGCCGGCACAGGAAAACCGGTGATTGATTTCACAACTGCAATAACTAGGTACGTTAAACGCCGTTGTACTTCCTCGTTGACCCATGGACCTAACCCCCATTGACAGCCATATCGTACCATTCGACGTTAAAATTACACCTCGATCGTCTGCCTGAATCAACAATTGACATTCAACTAATAATAAGCACGGGTACCCGTGGCTTCTTTACTTGACCTAGTAATTCTGACCTCTCTCGTATAATCCTTAGTTTCAAATAATCTTCGATATCTACACGCATACATACGTCGAGAATAACAGTTGGGCCCGAAGTGCTGCGCACAACTTATAGCTTGACCTCCCTCTCATGGCGGCATTGCAGTACCACAGCGTCGACCCCATATCTTCGATTCCCGGAGCGACCCATTCAGACAATAACCTCAGTGCATCCGACACCAACGGCTCGATGTTTCTAATCCTTCAGTGTAGACGCTGTGGTGGGCTCGGTTGTTGGGAATTCGGGGATGCCGGCGATCGCTCGTGGAAGCTTGGGCACCCATCCAGTTCAAAAACTTATCAATGATGTTGCCCAGTGTGTGCAAAATTTCCGCACCAATCCTACGTGTGGTCGCTTACTTTGAGGGGGCCGAGCTTGGGCTGAGCTACTCCAATTTTGCTTTGAGTGGGCTTTTGGGAGCTGTTTGATGGAGAACTGAGTACTGACCTGGAGGTCCATGGATCTGCCTCAAAATTTGCTCCCTATTACGGGATAGGAGTTGGTCAGGTGATGTCGGACCGGAGAATTACCGAATGACGCACGAAATCTGATTCCGAGGTTGCGTGGTCAACATGGCACTTTGCAAACACAAGTCCGGCAAACTTCTTGATCCCTTCCTCAGTCTGCTCCCTACTAGTACATGTACTCGCTGTCGGGAACGATGAGCACGAGCACCAGGTCGCTGTCTCTGCGTCGTGCCCTCCACACTCTGCCGCCTAAACGCCCTTCGCAGCGTATCCCATCGCAGCGCTGGTACAGCTCGACATCACCGCCCCCGACAGCGAGCAGAGGTCTATCAACGAAAGCAACCATCGCGCTCGCCTCGGTCGTCGCCCTAGGATCATACACCCTCGGCGCCATCTTTCCACCATCTCCATTCACATTACTTTTCCCTCGTGTAGCGCCTCCACCTCCGAGAGACCCCGACTCGGAGGAATCTAAAACCTATACGAGTAACTTGGAGAACAGCTTGCAGAATTTGGAAACTGTGCGCGAGCATAGATCGAACCCGCCACCTCCTTCTTCGGCTTCTCTGATACCTTCGTCGCCCGCGACGTCTGGAGGGGAAGTGGGTACGAGAGAGGATCATGGGTGGTATGAGACGCGCCCATACCAGAATTATCCAGAAGAAAGACGCGTGAATAATCTCACTGCTGGAGCTCTTCGTGGACCTGGTCGTCTCGCATTACCACCTCTCATTCGAGTCCGCAAAGATGAGTCGGAAGCGTATCTTTGGGTTCACCTGGGGAGGGGACTTTGCGGCCATGATGGAATTGTCCATGGTGGACTACTAGCGACGCTGCTGGATGAAGCTCTTGGTCGCCAGGTATGCTTACCCACCTGTTCTTTTGATCTCAGACTAACTTTGAAATCGCGTTGCTGAATAGGCTATAAGTAATCTCCCAGACAAAGTCGGCGTCACCGCCTCGCTCACTGTCAACTACAAAGCTCCTACACGCGCCGACCAAGTAAGTAACAGTCACCTTGTTCTTTACCCTTGCTTTCTCCGTCATCTGCCCTCGTGCTGACTCCGTCTTACCCTTACTTCTTACTTTTTCAGTTCGTCCTCATCAAAACCAAGCTGGTGTCTAAGCAAGGACGCAAAGTTCAGGTTGAAGGAATGGTCGAAGACTTGAACGGAAACATCCTCGTTCAAGCTACGTGAGTTTACTATGGATACTTTTCCTCCTTCGTAACGTAACTCATCGCTTTCTATCAGAGCCTTGTTCGTCCAGCCTCGATACGCCAAACTACTCAAGCCCGAAATGCTCAAACATGCCATGGGTGAACCTGACCATTCAAAAGAGCCCGTGCTGCTCGCAGATGGAGAGAAGATGAAGGGTCCTCATGATGACACCTTCAAGCACCGATAAGCCGCTCCTCAGGCTTATGGCACCGTATTTATCTCTTCGGACACCCTTAGATCTCCAATACGTTACAACCATAGCCATAACCTCTTGACGTTGCTATACTCATCGTAGATTTTCCTTTGGGTCAAGGCACCGTGTAGAATTCAGTCTTCGCGTATGTGGTGCCTCGAAAGACAAGTTACAAATATGTGCAGTATCGTACATGACAGGATGGTGTATAACATAAAGAAATGACAGTGAGATAGTATATGTACTGGATACAGCTATGATACGATGTTACGAGTTGTGGGCGAGGATGCATGAAAGTCCATGGACGCGTACAAAAGCACACGCATGAAGCGGGGAACTGGTAACTGCAAAGGATGATGGCATACGGTATAAAAATAAGACGGTGCTTCACCAAGCGTGTCCGTCTTGTCGAGCAAGATCGTAGGGTAGTATAATAAAGCGCAGGGACAACAAGGCGGAAAGATGAGTCATAAAAAGGTTTAGAAGAAAGACGAAAGATGAAGGTCGATGCAAGGTACGAAAGCTTGGAGGGGATGCAATGTTGAAGACGACGGCGAAAGGCCTGGAGGCTTGAGAAGAAATTGCGTTATTGAGTGTTTTGTTTTGCGATGATGGGAGCCGTTTTCTTGAAGATGATCCGAGAGATACACGAAGACCGCCAACTTAAGTCGACGGTTCGGCGAGAATGAAAATTAACATGCTTGAAAATGGTTTGAAGAGAGGATAAGTATCTATGACGAATGGTTTTTTGATGATATGCTGGACGATTCTTTTGCTGAAGAAGATGAAGGAGAAGCAGGGAGACATGCGAGAGAACGAAGGATCGGAAGACAAAGACGGCGTCGGCGAGGAAGGACCATGTTCAATAGCCATAGTATGCGCGCTAGGGGAGGGCAAGGCATGAGGTCAAGATCGGGGAGGGAATGCGGCTGAGCTGCGTACCATTCGGTCGCTGTGGTCGCAAAGGACGTCAGTCCCCATCAAGAACAAGGGGACGGATGACTTACAACAACCAGATGACCTTGGAGCCCGTCTTGCACCCACGAAGGGTGACAATGTGACCGCGGATGCAGTCGTAAAGAAGGGCACGCTGCTCTTTATCAGCCTAGACAACAATAATGATGAGCATCAGGATCGAGTGATACAGTATTAGACTTTGACACACAGTTGGCAGAACGTTTGCGATCAATTGACTGCCCGTGACGGACAACGCCAGGTCCACAATCATAGCCCTGCGGGCGCTGGAAATTGTACGTGAGGTTAGAGAACAAGAATAGAAACAACGACATGCGAAACTTACCCTTTGGATGGCTCACACATCCTCTTTATGATTTTGTCGACGGTATCTTTGCCTCCTTCCTTGAGGGCCTTTGCGACTGACTTCGCACCCTGCTCATTGGTCGAGAACTCGAGCAGACCGTGAACCAGATGATCCAAGGCCATTTGGCGATGCTTATCTGAGCCGTGTTCCAGGACTACGGTACCGGTCAGGTCAGCTCAGGAAGATTCCAGAAAAGCGAAGGCTGGTGGACATACTGTGCTGGATGCAGTAAGATCCCCATTGGTTTTTAGCCACTTCGCTGAAGGTGGAAGCGCCTTGATTGAGGAGCTCGTCTACGATTCCATCCTTTGCGGCGTCCTCCAGGTTCTCGAAGGCATGCTGTTAAGCACATAGTTAGACACGGACTATTCAAGAGGCATCAACAGCATATTGTACGTACCTGAACGACGAGCGACCCTGTTTCGTGGCAGGCGAGCGAAGCCCATTTACCCTGCAACGACTTGTTGACACTGAAGTGGGGAAGTGGGGGTGAAATGGAAAATGAGATCAAGATTACAAGATGGGAAAAAGGACGACTTACTAGGCAAAGATGGGTGGCGCAGGAGGTGTCCAAGTGAGTTCCATTATCTAGTTTACGTTTGCTGAGTACCCTTCACATCGGTACTCGGAAAGAAACTGAACCTTACCTTACTCCATACATGAGAGGCATGCTTGTTGACAAGCGTAGATGCGGGATCGTGAAGGAGGAGTTCGGATACGATGAGCAAGCGGATGTCTTCCTCGCAGTCTAGAGCTTTCTGTAACACATGGCATCCATAGCAATTAGTGGCCAAATCGACGACACGTCCCCTTTAAACACTACGTCAGTTCCGGGTTTTGCATAAAAAAGAGGGTATAACGTACCTCATGCAGGCCACGATTTTGCGTCGCTCTTCGGAGGTGGAAGCTGCTTCGAGGCACCTCTGAACGGCCCAATTTCCGAACCTTTGAATGGGAAAGGTTGTGAGCGACGACCAAACTGAGTTGGAATGAACTGACCGGTGAGCCATCATTTCGTATCCGCGCGAGCAGATAGCTTCGACGATTTTGGTCCTTTCCTCGGCATCGGCCACCTTGAGCTTTTGTTGAAGGAAGATGGAAGCCTGCTGGTCCGACGATTTGATGATGCGATTGACGAATACCAGATACGGCGGCGAAGATGAGGGGTGGAGCAACGACAAGAAGTTGATAGGCTAATGACGGGATGTGAGTGGGTTAATCTACAAACGCGGACAAAGACTGCATACCTCATTGGTTACAGCGGGGGAAGGGGACGACTTGTAGGCAGCAGAATGGCGCGACGTGGATTCTTGGCGAGCCGTGGCACTTGGAACAAAGTCCGGGGTTGCTTTCTCCTCGGTCCGGAGCCAGTTCGCTGGAGGGACGAACTGTTGGAGAGGACCCTGGGCCTGCGCTTGGAGGGAACGCCAGTCCACCTGAGCAAGACGACTGAGGTCGACCCTTCGCTGAGGGGGAGTCGTGAGCATGTTTTGCGGAGACAACTGCGCAGCAGGCGAGTGCTGAGAGTATAGGTCATAGTAGGGGAAGGCGGCGGTGGGGGAGGAAGAGAAAGATGCGGGAAGATGGGTAGCACGATAAGTCGGTGAGTGAGATGAAGTAAGATTTTCGAAATTGCGGGTCGGAGTAGTTGGTTCAAATAAGGAGGAAGGTTGCGCTTGTACATACGGCAAAGTCTGAAAATCGTAGGCAAGTTGGCTTTTTGCATCGAAAGACGCCCGGGCCGGGGAGAGGTCGGTCGGGGTCAAGAGAACAGAGGCAACTGAAGCAGGAGAAAAATCCGGAGATGTAGAAGAATTGCAGTCGAAGTTTAGATTCAACGAAGGGCGTTCAGCGGCAGGTGCCGGAGAATTAAGATTAAGGGTACGGAGCAGCTGCTCGACATGCTACATGCAAAAACGTGAATTTTGAGCGCATATATGCTATCGAAAAACGCAAAAACTGACCATATCCTCGAAGACAGGGCTGGCTTTCTTGCGGCCATCGCCAATCGCGCCGACGAGCTTCTTCTCAACTTGACCGAAGACGTCTTCGCGGGTTGGGCCCAGCAACGGGTTGCGATGGTCAAACGACGCCGGAGCGGTGTCCTGGACGTCGCGCTCGAAGGTGCGAGAGAAGGCGTCCATCGCGGCTGGCCAGGTCGTGTCGGATGGGAGAGGCTGCGGAGCCCAGATGGAGGCAGCGATGCCAGCTACGGGTCGGCTGCGATTCTGCTTTTGGTCGAACAAGGGAAGGAGCGACTGTTGCTTGTCAACGGGCTGCATGATGAGGAGGTATGCGAGGTCGTTGTGGAGAACGGTGACGAGGGGATGAAAACGATGGTGGTGGTTTGAGTCCAAGAGACGAGAGAGAGAAGAGCACAGGATTTATAGTCTATTTCTTGACGTCTTATTTGCTCGTCACAGAAGTCTATCCCGACGACGTTGCTTTCACACACGCTCGATTTGGGAAATAGACTCGCCGAGTTTGGATTTTAACTTTGTTTTGCCACGGTTGGGGCGACAGCGTTTGAATTGCAGGAGCCGCAACTTATGGCGACGCCAGGACCTGCTACGGAAGCGCCACTTGTGCAATATGTCATGGCTCCAAGACCAGCGTGGGTCGCTGAGTACGATGACGAGCATGACCCTCCCGCCAGCTGCAAAACGAGGCCCACAAACCGTCGGTCATTATTGCCGCAAATTGAACCGCCCGAAGCACCGAAGGTTGCAAGGGAACACCGGGTTGCTAGTCGATCAGAAGTGTTGGTGCAAAACAGCAAGTAATCCAATACAGAAGACCTGCCCATATTGCTCTCAGCGAAAAAAGCGTATTTGCCGGTCCCGACAGCGAAGAAGTCACCTGCCCCTGCATGAATTTCGGTTGCCTTCTGATGTGCAGTACTCTGCGCTCGCTGAAACACGAGGTACGAGCGAACATCGAAGGCGAAAATCCGAACGACCGAGGCTTCGTGATGGCGGCATGTTTCTTCTTCAAATTCTGATGAATGAGAAGGCAGGAGAACGCTGCCAACTGTTCAACGTGACACCGAACGAGGAGGAAGGAAACGTCGAAAGCTCCAGGCGCTCATGTGGAGGTTGTCTCCAAGGAACATCTTGGACGATTCGTCCGCCTGATCGAAGGAGAACTGATAGTGCAGAGTCCTGCAAAGAACCATATTCAAACGTTAAGCACAAATTCGCATTAACAATGGCAGATGCGACCCGTACCTAGGCCTAATCAATTGGCCAAATTCGTACCTGGTAAAATAAGATTCATTGTGCACGATCCGGTCGCAATAACCCAGCCCCAAAGCTGGCACGAATGCCTCGCACACAAAACATCCGTGTGACGGCACAGTGATGAGTCCGGGCGCAAAGATAAAGGTGACAATAGTGGTTGAACGGCAGCCAAGCAACCACCAGTGTCTATCAGGACAGGCCCGTGATCTTCTCTTGTGTCCGGTAGAGAAAGCTTAGCCAAAGAACAAGGCACTTCCGGTACGCAGGAAAAACCGCCGTCTCCAATCACTGCCCCATTCGATGCAGCTGCCCTGTCCATTCCATGGGTACCTATCCGTGCGTTTGAAGGCTACCGAATGACGTGCAGATGATATCAGAAGATACCTGCATCATGCATCAACCCCAATAACCCCTCCAACACCAGGGGTTGCTCGCGGAAATGAAAAGTCATCCTCTGAATTTCATGTCAGAACACGACGAACCAGAACGTCAGAACATGCTTCGAACCCCAGCACATTCACAACAACAGACTTGTTCTAGAAACTGAAGCGAAAAGCACCCTCCTCGTGCGAGGTCTTTGACTTGGGGGAAGTCGTGAACAAAGAGCAACAGCGGCTGGATGCGCTCACGCTGAGCGGGTACATCTTAAACCCGCCTCAGTTCCTGAGATCATCAACGCGGTATCAGATGAAAGCTACCCCCATAAACAGCAGTACGAATGAGCTTACCGAGAGCCCATGACCTCCTCGACCATCTAGTTATAGTAGGAGGCTTCTCCCGCGAACCATCGTAAGGTATAACTCCACTTCGTTTCTAACTTTGCCTTACAAGAGGCTCTAATCATTACAACATGCGAAGCGCAGAACGGAGATACCTGCAACTCACATAGATAGAACAACCTTTCACCCGGAAATGGGTAACAGTCTTCTTGGGGGGAGACACGTGTGTGAGATACGTTCACACCGAATTATCGTTGGAACGACCCCAGGCGTCATCAACGAGTCCATCACGACAGGCTGGATGTATGGATGCTGATGCATACCCACGAATCGTGCCTAAAAGATAAAAAANGATCTCTGTGTCAGACATTCGACCACTAATCAGTCGGCGTCGGGCACTCCTTGGCCTTAGCATTGACAAGAGAAAGCTACCCCGGGCATGGGTATGAACCATGGCTGAGCCCATCCTCCTCTCTGATGACCGGGAGACGAACCGATACGACAACCTATGAATAGGCAAGGTGTCATAGTTAGAAACCCTTACAACAGAAGGGACGCTCTCGAATTCTGGAATGACAAAGACATACAAGGAATGCAATATGTCATCGTTCCCATATCCAGCGAGCTTCATCGCCGTCCAATCCACGAAGGAATGATAAGTTTAGGTTATGTCACGCAAAACCCATGCTAGTGCAAACCCTTCCCTTCGCTCTTAATCACCGCAAGGACGCATTGCAATTACGATGACAGAGGTAAGTGATATGAATCGCTTCCTAGTTCGCAGTTCGTTCGCAGTTCGCCGACGCATCTGTGGCCAAGACGATGCAACCTTTTCGTCTAGCCAACAAAACCAATTACCCGCCCGACCTGGGAAACCAGAGCACACGACTCAGCGAACCATAACTTCCCCAGTATCCGTATCAACCCACCGCCAATTTGCAAAGAACTACACAAGTTCCGAACGGGGTTAAACGAGCACAGAGAGATTGGTGAGAAAAAAAAAACTCGAGAACCAGAACCCAACGCATCTCAAGGTCGACAACCAGCGAGATAGCTACCGCTGGGACACGCCAACTCCGAAGATCCCCAGAGAAGGAAATACCAAACGAGAGAGTACGTTTGATGCGAATAGGGCCCCGTCAGATGATATACAGCCACAACCATCCAGCTTCACAGGCTAAACATAAACGCCTGCGTCCTTGGTTAGGAATTGGTGGCGCCGACGCCCCAATGAATGAACACCGTAAATCAAGGAGTGCGAGGGGATTGGGAAACCAGAGTCAAAAAANGACAGTTGACAATTACGCTCTAGGCTCGTCAACGACAGCCGCGAGAGAATTTTGTTCAATCTCTTCATGTCGCATCTCGCGTAACAAAAACGCGGCCCGAATTGGGGGTGCTGCGCAACGTCAGAAGAACGGAAGAGAAAGAGGTTGCTGAAAGAAGGCAGAACGTGGGGAGGCTTCTCCGAAAAGTAGGAGGTAAGACGAGAAAGGGAGAAACGCCCCCAGAAGGCGGGTGAATGTGACAAGAACCCTTGCCCGTGGGCGGGAATTCAGGAACAGGTGGAGCTTTGAATGTTTTGCCTCGATGCCAAAAGCGTATAGGACGTGCGAGTGGTCGGACAATAAATGCCATCCTCCCATACGATTCCAGAAACTGGAACATGGCTTGCGCTCGAGAACGAGGTGGTTCTTTCGTGATTAAGTTCTGCCTATGTGAGACTCAATGAATGTCCGATGCTCGAGGACGACAACACATAGCCTACCGAAGAGATGCATATGGGTGTCGATAAAGAGACATCGGCATGGAGAGGAGCGCTCGATGAAGAGACGTGAGCGCTGGCGTTGCCCACATGGATGGGGTTAACCTGACAGAAGCAACATGGAGCACAACACGGTGAGTCTCAACAAGGCTTAGCCGCGATTTATTCACTAACCTCCAAGACAGGAACCTGGGAGTCTTTGCGCAAAAACTCATGAGAGGCCAAGCAAGCCGACTGGATTGGATTGAGCCACCACTAGAACAACTCGGATGGGCAAACGTTACGATTGTGGCAGAGCGATCTCAACCCTAAACATGCTGTACCCACAGCAAGGGGGAGTAGTCACTTTATGTCAAAGAAGCGATCGGGTAGGGAAAATATCGAAGGGTCCTTACGATGTTATGAAAAACGGGTGGCTTGGGTATGAATGAAAAACGGATGGTTTGCGTAAGGGTTGGGATCTGCAATAGTCGCCCGACATGAGGAGGTATTCAGTGATGAGTCTGCGCCTTGTGACCCAATGAACGAGCCAATTTTAGCTGTCAAGGAGGGCGATCGTGCTGGAAGCAATTTTGAGAAGACGGCATTGTGTGTGCGGAGAAAGCACGCACTTGATTGAAAACCCAAT
Source organism: Pleurotus djamor (assembly GCA_029747585.1). Taxonomy (NCBI): domain Eukaryota; kingdom Fungi; phylum Basidiomycota; class Agaricomycetes; order Agaricales; family Pleurotaceae; genus Pleurotus; species Pleurotus djamor. The sequence goes on along the minus strand of JAPEVF010000367.1, from coordinate 10,130 downwards.
CATTCATTCAGAAAATGGCGGTGATTAGTTCAGAGTCGGTTGGCTTTCGAGCTGACCGCTAAGGCCACCTTTACGGGGAAACTAGCCTCGCAGCTTTGGTGCAAAAATTCGAAGAAGATTTCTTTTAGAGATCTGGCAGGTTATTTAGTTGTGTTTGAAGGAAATTTACGCAGTGAAATGTGTGCCTACCAGAGTTACGAGAGCCGACGACTAGGCGAGCTGATGTTTGATGGTTGATCCTTCTTTCTAGTGGAAAATCGTCGTTAACGATTCTCAGAGTGGATAAGGTGATGCGTACTATCCCCTACCCTATATCAAACCGCCCCGACGGGCACCGTCATTACTAACGCAGAAAGTCCGATCAGCCAGCAGCGCAAGGATTCGGAATAGGCTGAGCATGACCGAAATCATATCGTTTCGCGCTATAAACCTAAGTAAGCGTCAGCAGATTGAAATTACGTCCGACGGACTCACACGAACATACACTCTGTCGCCCCGAATGGAGTTGAAACGAGGCCTGCCACAGGTCAGCAATATTCACGAGAGTCAAGGAAACAACCCGGCTTACAAAAATGGTATGATGACCCCCACGAATGCAGTAAAATGGCATGGAAAACGGGGTCGAGTTCAGGAGTTGCCGAGACGTCAATCCAAAGAACGCGTTATTCAACGCTGTGCCGGCAACGGCAACCTAGTGGATTCACACTCGATTCCTGATGGATGGCCTCAAACTAGGATGTATATTCAAAGACCCTTTTCGAAAACACCGGTTCTAGGTCACGGCAACCCTCATCCCGATGACTACAAAACGATGTATCTGTGCATGGCGTTCGTCAGCTGAGAAGTCTGTCCTTGAGAACTACCATGCATGTAGCAATAGCACCTACTTGATTCAGACGCATTATTCCGGAATGCGTTAGCAGTCGTGCCGCAATGATGGGTTGTTGTTCGACAGTTGATGGCAAGTCCAAGCAGAGGGCGTCTGTGGATCAACGGTGCTTCTTTTCTCCGAAGCGCGTATATGGTATGTTCTTCACACGCCCCAAAGCTCGGCAAGTTACCCCGACATTTTCCCGCTCGTCTTCAAACCTGACATCGGTACCGAATCCAAGTTCCTGCGCTAACCCACATATCGCATTCAAGAACAATGAGGGTTTCGAAATCGTGCTCTTCTTCTAACTCTGGAAAGCTTTCGGCCTTTGTTATCGGCTGCAGGAACTAGCGTGTCTCGCCCAATATACACAAAATCTATGGCAATCCTGCAGGTTTCATCAACAGAGTTCACGGCTTTGTTTTCTCTCCGACGTCTACTCAAGTACATCTAAATGAATGTGGTGGACTTTGGCGGACTTGGCGAACTACACTAGACCACACTCCGGAATCTTTGATTGAACATGACCTTATCTTGTCACTGAGCGAACATTTCTCCTCCATATCGACGGCTTTTGGCGACGGACCAAGTTGCTTCCTCGGCTCGCCATCATCAATCTTCCATTCGCAAAGTACATCACCTCCTACCCTTCACTTCCTTGCATCGTTCAGCCCAAAAATCAACGCAGAACCTCCGGAGCGTACTGATACCGGGCCACCTCGTGTCTCTGCAAAGCTCTGGTCCCTCCGGGACCAACAGGCGGACCGCCCATGTGTCAGTTTATCTCTGACAGTCTGACATGGTCACCATCATGCTCAGAACATCCGAAAAGTAGTCTGCGGACTCTAGAGTCTACATCGAGCATAACTCGCTTCTCATCCTTCCCAGCCCTATCCATGTAGAGACGGCCCCCGGGTATCGTGCGAATACCAGTGGGTTTGGCGTGGACTTGATACCTGCAAGGAGAACGTCCTGGATTAGGTAGGTTTAGACTCTCTATACGTAACGTACCGGTCGCTCGCTGTAAGAGCATTGCTGACTATCCGTGATGCAGGATAGATCAGGATAAACCGATTTACCGAGGAGGGATTTCCTGCCGAAGCACTAGACGCCACGCTACGATACAGTGACGAACAAAGGCTGCCGCACCGCTGGAAGTGGCGCTCCGCCAGTACGGCCTGCCAGACCCGTTAGACAGGCTCCGCACTGTGGCGAACCGTAGCCGCTTTTCAAGCGTGTCAAACAAAGAACCCGCACCTCGTTGTCGCTTGTTCAACTGAACCAAGTTCGACCAATTTACAAACTCGCCGCACAAAACCAACCCCCACCGCCAGGATTCAATCCATAACAACAAATTGATGAACCGTAGAAGTTTGGAATATTCCCCTTCGGCTTATTCCAGACCACGTTTCTTTATTTTGTGGGTCGCTGTAATCATTTCGCTTGCGGAAGTACCTCTCCTCACTGAAGACACGTAAACACAGATAGCCAGCCTCTCATCGTAACTTGTGGTCTACAGCCTCTAATGACATGTCCTGTCAACGCCACCTTTTGACCCTGCTGTGGTACGATAGACATGACTTTATCGCTTTGAACTTTCTTCATTTCTCGAAGAAGAATGCGCATCCGAACAGCCAGCCGTTCCAACGCTCGGCGAATTCCATGGACCATACTCAATTGACGGTACGCGTTTACTCTCGTTGTCGTATGCCTTGCCTGACAGTTTTCTATACCAGATCAGATGGTTTGCTGATCACCGGAAATGCGTCCTTGATTAATGAAATGCTCATATCGGGACCAATTCCTTTCTATCACCACTATTCTGAAGGAGAATGACGAAAGGGTCTATGAAGGCATCCCGCCGTTCAAGTACGACCCAAAGAACAAATTTACGCAGGTGAGCAAGCTAAATCTCTAAAATTTCATGCGAATGTATTCTAAAATTATGGGCTTATTTCCTTTGCTCGCCAAGTAGCTTACGCAGGACACGGAAGTTAACCCAAATGAAGCACTCGCTTGTTGTAACTCCATGCCACTACGAGTGACAGCGAGCACGTTGGCTCGAGAGCTCGAGGTCGTACGATCACACAACAGATGCAACACCCAGACATCCGGGCACCCACCGCACTCTTCATAATTGCGTTAGTATTAGATTGAATTACCCGGACCTTGTGCACGGTCGCCTTTCCCTGACTCCGACGGTCTCCACCACTCCTTTTCATCTTTCATTTGACTTTCCTCGTTCAGCATAGGCGCGTCAAACTTGGCAATTGGCTATTTCGGTCCACGTCTCAGGCTTCAGGTCTCCTACATCCCTCACCACTCCGTGTCGAAATTCAAGCTCAACCAAGCGAGTAACCAACGCCTTCTCGTGCCTTCCAATCACTCCCAACCTGGCAAGTAAGGGGAAGTGCCACTACGCACAATGCGCAACTCAGCTCAAAACCCAGCCATCCCCATTATCAACACCCTGACCTCATCTCCGTGTAAAGTGGAACCTAGGGCTGCACATCATGCTATTCAATCGTTGTCAAGTGAGTTTCGATCTTGATGTTACTCAGGTTTCGTTGGACTGCAGCCTAACCATCGCAGGAGACGATGTCCACCTACCTAGGGCGGACGATCGGAGTTCCCGTTCATCTCGTAGGCGAACCCAGGAACCAGAAACCAGTTCACAGCCACCTCAACAGCTACGATCACAACAATCAAGGCACTTCTCTTGGGAGTCCGGTAACAAAACAACATTCCGTTCTTCGTGTTCGGGATTTGGACAACTACCAAGACGTATCTGCTCTAGCCATCATCATCAGCAGGTCGCGCTCTCGGAGGTTGTGTGTGTACCAGTCGGAGATACCGGCGTTTGAGCATGACTGGGCTTCCCCGCTCCCTACTGCTTGCGTTGTTTGAGAGTTTTCAGCGGGCTGGTTACCTCGGTGAGCACCCTTTCTTGTTCGACTTTGTTCTTCCGTGTCAGCGTCGAACGTTCCTCACAGCTTGCGTCGATCCCTCTGTGAAAAACCCACCAAGTCTCTCAAACGTGTATCTTTCAGAACACGGTGGGAACACAGACTCATCCAACTGCTTCTAGATTCCTTGCCGACCAACCAGTCTCAAGTACCAAGGTCGCGGTGACCTCTCACAAGCCCAACTCGTGTCCAATCACCTATGATCCTCTGAGTCTACACAATTGGCTAACCGCCACCAAACGCCCTCGAACGCCGCCGAGAATGTCTTCGCACTAGTCAAAACCAACTCCCAAGTCGTTCCAGACCCATCTTCAACCTCACTCTCAAGCAACTCAAGCTCTACTCAAGCACAGCGGCGACGAATCACCATCACGCATCACCATCAACCACTCATAGCGTTTCTTTTCGTTATGCCGTTGCGGAGATTGTCTAATCTCCATGACTCAGCGCTCTCTCCTCGTTACCCAACATAATTACCCAACTCACCCTTCCTCTTCCCACTCCCCAACGTCAACCACATCAACCCTCGATGGCTGCCTTCTTCTTCTTCCGATTCCCGACTAAAATGTGGCTTTACGAACAATGGGGGTTTTCGTAACGATCGCCACCCTGTTCCGTGTTCGACCTGGGCGGACTTCTCTGTCCGGCTTGTTCGTTTCCTTTCGTTCAACAAACGAAAAACTAGTTACCAAAGTCCTGGTTCGCCTACGTGTGTATGTGTTGGAATACGAAGACGAATGTCAAACGCCAAGTCAACGCTTCAGCTCTTCTCTCGCCTTTCTCAGTTCTCAATTCTCAGCTCTCGGACTTGGGGAACCTCTTTTCACATACGATATGATGCGAAGGAAGCCTTCACAAATCGCACACCTAAATTGCTTCTATCTTTCTATCCAGTATCCATCCCCTGTCCATGCGCCCCAGAATTCGCAACTGAATTGACTTCGCTCCAACGCTCTCAAGTAATTTATCAAGCCACACACGCCGCAAACCGCTGTCTCGGTCCCTTCGTTCTCTTGCTGTTTTTGCTGTTCTCGGGAGTCGGTGCTTGATCTGGGGTTCGAAAAAGCACAGCACAAGACACAAGACGCACAAGGAACGCAAGACAAGAAAAGAACCATATCCATCCCTTTCCTCGATCTGATGCTTACGTTGCTTGTCCCCTCGTTTGAACTTTGAAGTCGAGCGGCTAGTATGTCAAGTCAGAGGTTTGTAATATTTCGGAAAGTCAAGGTCGCCACCGCGCAGTCACCATCATTGGGTTAGAGGGAGCTACATACGCGAATCGTTTCGGCGTGCTGAACGGAAATCATCCACGTACCTACTCTCCTCCTGACTTCTAGATCCTGCCACCGTCACGCCGCATCATGTACGTAGGTCAACATGTCAATAAGTATAGAACTCTAACCCCACCGACCCGAGTCAGGCTCAATTCTCAAAAGGAATCCCACAAGCCCAGACTCAAAAACTCTATTTTTCCGCCATCTCCCCGTCGCCCGTTGCTGTATGTAACGGTACTCTTCGCCTGTCGTTTATACTTCTACTTCTCCTTACCACAGGTCCACAGCAACAAAACGGCGATCAAAATACCTTGGTTCAAGATTAGAGCACTTACCCACCCTACCCCCGGTTCCCCTCATACCCCCATACCCCCGCACCGCCGCGCCAGAGATACGACAAACCCGGTAATCCGACAAGGTAATTTGGTGATTCGTTTACAGCATTACTTGCTCTAGAGTACGCGGAGACTCGGGGGAATGTTACGGCCTTGGACTCTAGAGGCGGTCGCTCGGGGTGGACGATACGTAAGTAACGTTACTTTCTTCCATCCCTTTMTCTATCYCTTTTCCTATTCCTGATGCTCTGTTCCCTTAACCGCTCTCGGGAAAGGTACTCTAGCCTCCGGATACGCTGTAATTGTGATTCCAAATTACGGCTTGCGCAGTTAGACTTGTTACTTGTATATGGGGTGGGTTTTAAGTTGAAGACGGCGAGGTACCCTGATACGAATATANANNNANTATCCGTCTCTTGTGACCAGTCGACTKTTTGATGAAACCTTCATACCTCAGTGAGGCATCAATCANTNNTCNNATCATCCRGTRTCNNNASCTGNTNCGCCRTGATTGARYGTTCTATTCATACCACCTCAAAGCAGTCATATGCAMCCTTCCCGTGAAGCTCKCTCGCTCGTTCGCTGAGGNTGANNCTGAGGCTGACCTTACCTCTTGAAACGCTAYTYGCATTTCTTCATCGAGTAACCTCGCGTGTCGTTATACCTATACCTATTATTATCYTCATTCCAAATCTCCACTCAACCGGGGATTTCATCTACCTTACCTACCTNNNTACCTYCCTACCCACCGATCTATCTATAGCCCAATTGAATACCCACATAATACCACGCAAGGTAGTCACATACCCTTCCCGACTCCTTATCCAGTACAGGTAAATAAATATMCATACAACGAAACCAACCCCATATCTCAAGGTCCCTCGATGATCAGCGCCGCTCACAYAATAGTAACTCTAACCGACCATGCGTGTACACCTTCTCCCTTAAGGCCTTAATACGCACATGAGGTCTCAGAGTCTCGGTAGCTTGCTTCCTCCTTTTGATACGTACGCTAGTTTCKCTGTCCGTGTACTCTGGAGTCTGGACTGAGGAGGAAAAGACAWGTTCTTCGGGACTGTCCCTGAGACTCAGGAGCTGGTCCCTTTTTAATAGTCATAGGGGTGGCCGTTCTTRCTATCATGTCYGTTTGACGACCTGGTCTGCTCTCATCAACGGGGAAAGGACATGAATATATGTAAGCAAAAAAGCAAGTACAAGAAGAACCTCAGCATGTACCCAGCGTAGAACCGTAAAACCGAGAAAATCATCGGATTTTTTAACCCACAACCTGTCCGCATCACCCTCAACTACCGTGTCCCCTTTCCCGTATGCCCGCACTATTGATACACAARCTGGGTAACTMTCCTCACAGGCTWGMTCTACCTGACTCACAGCATGSTCTATTACTCCTCTAGAGGCGGGGYTCATGCAACGCAACGCGTAATTTCCCAAATCCTGAATCCTRRATCCCAACTCNNNTANTTAAATGTTGCGCTTGTACTTACCTGTGGAGGTTATAGYTCAGTGAGATCGCTTAGCTTGGAGGTATATAGAAGTTCGACATCCCCAGGATGTTGATTGCA
>JAPEVF010000366.1:31676-44532 GCA_029747585.1 Pleurotus djamor | reverse complement strand
CGACGTGAACGGACCAGGATGAAGGTTATCCATGCCTTTAGCCTCATCCGCCGTTTCCCTTGCCTTCAATCGGCGCCCCACGTTCATCTCCCAGTCCCATTTCCCTTTGGTTGGACCTTGCTCAACACGAAGTCTAAGTTTCTATGCCTTCTCCGAGACTTTGAAGAGAAGGTACACCTCATACTTTCGCTAGGGATCACTAATATTCTAGGTCCCTCAAGTCAGCGTGTAGAGGATACGGATTACGCCAACTCTTCGACTTTACTACGAATTCTGCTTTGTACCTACCACTTATTTAAAATCCAGTCACAATGAGACAAGCAAGGGTTTTGCCGACGCAGACGGCCCTTCCGAGTGAACGAATCTATGGAAAGTACCAGTAGTCCATACACTTTCAATATTCAACATCAATAATCAATTATATTCCTCGTCCTATCAGAGTACCAAGAGTGTCATTGATGTCGTTCTCTATATCGTGATGCCAGACAGGATGCCAGATACCCTGTAAGCCTTCCTTGGCTTCCTCCGCTGGGATGTCTTCGGTATAGGCTTCATAGCAGCGACCCGTTCTTGCGCTTGCTTCTAGAACCATGTTTGCTCGCGGGCGACGCACTTGGTCATAGGCTTCAAGTACAGACTGTTGACAAGAAGTCAAGTCATACTCAAAGTTCAGATAAGAGTCACTTTCATGACACATACAGATAAGTTGTGTAATCTTGTCTGAGGGTGCGCCAAGAGTTTGCATAGGACGAGAACATCTTCAATCCCTTGGCCAACCCCCGCACCCAGATGAGGCGACATGGCGTGAGCCTGGCCAGTCACAATCAACGAAAAGTTGGGGAACTTGGGAAGTGATCAGACCTACCGAATCGCCAACTAGGACGATATTGTTTGACGAATAAGAAGTCAGAGGAGGCTCAACGGTATGAATTGCCCATCGAGACGGCTGATCTAGGAGCTTGAGTAACGATATCGAATCCTTACCCCAGCCTTGAAAGCATTGGAGCAGCTCAACCTGGCTACTTAGTTCCACCCATGGATGAGGACGTTGCTCAATGGAAGAGTCTGGGTCTGTGAAGAACGCTACAACATTAATCTATTATTGGCTTAGTCGAAGGATAGTTGCTCTTTACACAAAATACGCACCGTTCTGCTCCCTTGAATAGGGAAGGTGATGATGTGCTACAGCCCTTTAGTTTGAGGGCATAGAAATGGTGAATGAAGTGGATTACTGAGTACCTTGTTCAAACCCATGAAAGAGAGCGGTTGTCGTGTCAGATCGATTGTGACCCCGGCCTCCACCAATTTCGAGTTAGGGATCAGACCCCTGTACGCAAAGGACTTCGAGAATGTCAGACGGTCGGATGGATCGCCCGTAACATAGCTTCGGACGGTACTCTTGATTCCGTCCGCGCCGATTATCAAATGAGCACGGTAGAGTGTCCCATCGGCAAAGTGTAGCGTAGAGGGTTTTCCAAAGGCCGTACTTGGCTCTATCAAAACACACCTCTTATGGACGTGCGCGATCGCAGGATTGATCAAGTCCAAGATTGCGTTCAAAAACGTGGCACTATATCATGCCACGATATAAACGGAGTGATCACCATGAAAGTATGGAGCTGCATACCGATGAATAGGTAGCCCCCGGTCGTCGTCTGTAACGGGATACTGTAGGAATTTGTTAGTGGGCATTCTGTAACAAATTGATCTTGTACTGACATCGTATATGGGCTCGTGGCTTCCATACCCTGAAACGAATAGAAACGGACGTAGGACAGGTGTGTCGTGTTCGGAGCGAGCCAGCACCGCGTCGAGCACACCGAGTTTCTGAAGGGCGCGAACGGCATTCGGACCTAAGGGTTGGTAGTATCAACGAAGAGGAAAGTAACCACTGAGTACTGGTTGACGGTGGCTCCTCACCCAAGCCAACTCCTGCTCCAACTTCCCCAAAATTTGCCTAGTGCGCAAAATGGAGTCTTCAGGGACCATGGCGAGGTGTATGAATGGCACGCACTGCTGCTTCGAACACTTCGACTTGAACCCCGGCCTTGGAAAGTGCATACGCACAAAGTAGACCACAAATCCCTCCGCCAACGATGGCGACTGAGAAATCTTTCGTGGGCATAGCTATTCGACTTGAGCTCCAGATACGCGTATTCGAGTGGGAATAGTCCCCTTTATATACCTTCATAGACACGACATGCCGAGTTGAGTGGGAATGAATGAGAAACAACAGCTATTTTTGTGCATATGGTTCCCCAGAGCCTCCACACAATTTTGCATCGTTTAGTTACATACCTTTCATACGAATATCGTACAAGCAGAGTGGACCGCCGACGGCAGCGAGCACAGTCACTCTGAAATAACGGAAACTTCCCACTTCCAGATGTCCCAACTCCGCGCGACACTGTACAGGATCGCGCCAGGTGTCCTCAGCCATTATGACAGGCCACTGCTCATCACAACTCCCTTTGAGAGCTACATGTTCCTGGGGGGAGATAAGAATGAGAAAGCATCGAAGAGGTCGGTTCTCACCCAATGAACACCATCGGAGGACACTTCTGTCATACTTGATCGGAAGGCAGCCAGAGCCAGTGGATCAACCAGGTATTCCAGTTGGGTATCTTTGTCGAGAGGACGCTCATGCAGAAGATCGAGGAGCCAGTAATCATCTTTTGTGACTAGGTGGAGTTTTAATCATAAAAAACGAAATTATCAAAAGCAAGGGGCTACTCACCTCCTGGGAGTACGCAAAACGCTGTGTCCCGTCGTCGATCTACCGCATTGGACGGTGGATATTTCAGGTAGTGATCGCGAGCAGTTGTTCCCATGACTTTCAAATTTTGAGCCTCGAGGTCGAGCATAGTGCGAATATCCGAAGCGCGATGTTGAATATCACTAGGGAGGATTTGCATGTTGGTTTCGAATAGGCAATCATTATCTCGACAGGGTGCGCGTGAGATGTGTGGGGGTGTAGGAGCAGCGATCAGGCCATCAATGGAATATGGCATCAACTCATATGGACCTCTCGGATTGATGATGGAGTCGAGCATCTCGGTGGCTCGAATCTATGCATAAGTCAGACGTGACTTGCTCAAGTTGAAGGAAATGAACAGTCCACTAACGATATGCTTCCTGTTTCGCTCGTCCCCGTCGACGCCAGTAGTGAACGCTTCACTCCCACTAGTGAGTTCAACACCTTGGTCGAACCAAAGCTCGGGATACGCATTACTTAAAATGGAGAAGTAGTTGTCAGCCATCTTCATTTCCTCTTCCGTGGCTTTCAAGGCCTTCATCATCTGGAGGAATACTCTGACTCTAGATCGAGAAACCATAGTGCCATGACCCAACCAGGCGAAACCGGTATGGATCCGATCCATGACGTTGGTGTTTCGCAGAGTGCTGGATAATACCTCGTGGGGAGGAAGTAGGTGGATGCTTCTGTGGGCTGAGTATGAGATCCGTGCTCGTAAGGTTCGGATGATTTCTGGCCAGACGAGGTAATCGTCGTCCTTGATGATATGGAAGGTCAGCCACGGCCCCCATTGTAATCTAAGTAAGAAATTACCTGAATGAAGCAATATGGTGTCGACGCCTGCGCGCAAGCCAGAAAACGAGCTTGAAAGTAGATATTCTCGGGCGAGTTGTATATGTGCAATTTCTCTGGTGGGCATGCAGAAGCCTCGAAATCCTTTTTTGAAGTACGCGTTAACCTCTGCTAGCCTTCCTACCCCTTGCACTCACCGAACGATGTATGGGTTGAGGATTGTTGTTCCAAATTGTCACGTTGGCGATGACTCCGTCCAAGCTCGGGGTACACAGTACAGCTGCTATCTGCACAACATTTGGGAGACGCGCCCAGTTGAGCACAACTGCAGTGACATCGGGCTTTTGGTACTGCTGAGACTGGAGTGGAGTCAAATTCAACTGGTTGTCGCTCTTCCAGTGTAGTTCGAAAGGAAGATGACGGAAAGCAGGTTGGACGTTGGAGAATATCAGCGCAAAAGGAGTCAATATCGTCTTCAACCACCAGCTAGACATTGCTATGGGTGGGTAGACGATGGAGGCTGAAGTTCTGCGGCAAACATGCGGGGTATAAGTATGTTATAAGAGAAATAGCCTCGCCTCGCCCATCAAACACATTGCCGATGATGATGGTGATTAGCAAAGCAACTTTAGTTTCACTTTTCGCTTATAACTAGCGATCGCCTGTGAGTTTAAGCACCATTTCACGAACCACTCACCCTGGTATGCCAGAAGTATCAATCTGACAAGCCTTTTGCGTTCCCCTTGGTTCAAGACACAGCACAGTAGCACGGCAAAATGCAGGTTAGGCCACGGTAACGGTAATACTAGTAAGCTCACCGCACTCTTTGTAGAGATCTTACGACTACATAGACTCGGATGTACACCAAGTTGATGCCCCTATCGTCGCTGGTTGGAAATGACCCAGGATCCCTCTAGACGGGCATCGGTCGTCGTCTTTGACATTCTCGAGGTGCTAGGACACGGGGGTGATGCGTCATGTATGTATATAGCATAGTCGAGAGGAATACACAATTTCTACGTACAACTTACATGGGTGGTTAGTTGTGGTCAGCTGATGAGATCCCACTGCTGCCGCAGTGCTACGAAAAACAATACTTCCGTCTTCGCTTCGTATTTGTATCTCCAAATTCCCATGACTAGTACTTAATAATCGCAGTAAGCAGTACTGGGAGACGCGGAAATGGCCGAAATGTGGGTTCTGCTGAGCAGTCTGTTTCCTCTCCTGAGCCCCTCCTGCCTAGTAACTCTCATTTTCTGCTACTCCTGCTGGTCCCCGACACTCAAATTCCACTAATGACAGTTAAGTAGCATGTGATTAGCTAATTTAGCTTCTTTGAGTCTTCAACATCTAGTTTTATCGCTCTACAGCTCCTCGGCCAGTTCACCCCTTGCATCATGGTGTTCAGGGGACATGTCCCAATGCGGCAGGTCCTGCCGTCTCCCACGGGCCACGGGCTGCCACTTCATCCTATTCGGACTTGGATGATGACCTCGAAACTCTTGTTCTCGACCGTAGAAGTCACGAAACAAGCATTTTACAAGTCTTCGCTCTCATATGCCATCGTCAACTTGAAGCCCATTGTTCCTGGTCGTGAGCATCGATGTTTCTGTGCTCGCCCACCATGATCTGAACGCGCCTTCATCAAGATGTACTCGTGATTCCGACGAGAATTGTACCTCGGTTGATCGACTTGAACGAGTCAGAGGTGACATCCCTGATGAAAGCCGTCCAGACCGTTGGCCGAGTGGTAGAAAAGGCTTATGGCGCGGACGGCTTGACCATTGCTTGTCAGGTGTGATATTTTCATCTACTTCACTGAGCTGCTCATGGTTGAACGCGTGTCAGGATGGCAAAGCTGCTGGCCAAACTATGCCTCATGTTCATTTCCATATACTCCCACGCAAATTGCAAGGTGATCGCTTCTCTGCCAACAATGACGACGTCTACCCGGCTTTGGAGGAGTCAGAAAGTGGACTCCATAGAAACTATGGAACTCCGTCCAACTCTACACAAGCAGAAGGCGTTAGAATGGACGCAGATGAGAATAGGATTGCGAGGTCATCGGAAGAAATGGAGAAGGAAGCCCAATGGCTTAGCGGTTTCTTCATGGAGAGTATGTGAACCAAGGCCTCTTCGCGGACTACGTGTCGATCAGTTGTATAGAAACGCCTCTCTCTACCAGCATATGCTCTAGCGGAATCCAACGAGGATTTGATGTCCTATCCAACCACTTTCGTCCACCAAGACGCAAAACCTTCAAAGCTGGAAACGCTTCAGCATTCAGGAAGACTCGAACGTGACCTTGCACCATGCTCCACTCTTCTTCCTCCTCGAGGTGGTAATACGTGTGCAGACAGAGTCCGACACATTGAAGCGAAGAACTACCGCACCGCTCCCCGGGAACGGTTGTGAAAACGAGATGGTAATACAGGCTTCGTAAGTTGGGACAGCATCGCAGGCAGGGTGTTATGTGGTCGTTCGAAGCAAAGCCAAGGTGCTTTCCGAACTCGACAGTGCGGAGTTGGGGGCCAAACGTCTCCCAGCACGTTTCCAGCGCTCCAGACCCCATCGGTGCATCGGCGATGATGGTTGTCAGTGAAGGCAACGACCATCTACAAATGTTGTAGAGGTAGATGGCACTGCCCAAACGCAAGCGAAGGGTGGTCAGCGCTGGCAAATGGGGTTGTATCCTCGCTGCCACTTGACTGGAGGAGATACCGCCTATGAATAGATACTGAAGGTTTGGCGCGCGCGATAAGACATCCTCCAGGTGGTTAATACCCCTCGACCGTGAAGCTTCGGTGTTGTGCCACCAGTCTAACCGTACAAGCGACTCCATATAGGGGCAAGTACTAGCTTCAAATTCAAATCGAAGCAACTCCCGAGCTGGGGCGATAACGGGTGGCCGCACGAGGATCTGTAATGAAGAACATGTCTTCAAAACTTCCACTGAAGCGAGGGGCACGAGCGACGGTGTCATCGTAGACGCATAGGGCAGAATAACCCGGCGAACCTTGCGATACAGGGAAAATGTCAGAAGCATATCAGTCACGTCGACGAATCAATATATTCGCAAGCACAAGGATAACCTACCAACTTCCCATATCTAGCGTCGCTTCTCTGCAGCACCTCGTGAAGAGCATGTGCGTTGCGTTTGATGATCAAATCCATGTACAGCAATTCCGTTGCAAGCGAGTTCCACTGGCGACAGACGAGCACTAGGTTCCTTCGGACAGACCAGCATCTATCTGCCACGTCGGGATGCGATACCGAAGCACCGAAAGGTTCATGCACGGTCGAATAAGCATTGTTGAGCTTCTCTGGCAAAGCAGCCCAACGAAATATCTGGATCCAAAGCTCTGGAGGTAGGTGGTAGGACATGTCCAGGGAGACCGAAACTGATTGTTGTGGAATATTTATAGGGCCGCTGAGTTGTTGCTTCCGCCAATGTCTAAAAGATTCTCCGTTGCAACATATGTTCTCATTTATTTCGGACATGGAAACGCCGATCGTTACAGTATGGGCTTCATGTCTAACAATACCACCTCATCCTCCCCACCCGCGATCTCATGTGCTCTGCTTCGCCAACATGAGGTCCCAAAGCCCATATGTCGTCCTTTCCCGTTGATCGCTGTGGTTCTCGTGATCGCGCAATGTTGATGTTCTTATCGTCTCCAAATAACCTTGTGGATGGTTGTGCTTCTGAGCTACATCTTTGCCATTTTCGCCGACTCTACTTCAGTATAAAAACTAAGATGGTCTTTTCCTCGTTGATCCAAGCTTAGGTTACATCAGTCTTTCGGTGTCATGCTCTTCTCCTCTTCAATTCGCTCCGCGTTGGCTACCATCGCCTTGGCTGCTTTGGCTGCCTCTGCGGCTCCAGGACTTACTCTCAAGGTTTCTGGTATGTGGCCAACCCCAATGTCTTTATCCGATAACTCACCGAGGAATATTATCCAGGCCCCGATGCCGTCACTGGTGTGGACAACCTCAAAGTTGTCACCTCCTTGGTCAACACTGGTGATGAAACCCTCAAACTCCTGAACGACCCCCGTGGACCGTTGTCAAAGCTCCCAACTGAGACCTTTGCCATCACGGACGCGTCTGGTGCCCGTGCTTCGTTCACCGGTATCAAGGCCAAATACGTTCCTGCTCAAGCAGCTAAGCTCGATGATGAGTCTGCTTTCACCGTCCTCGCTCCCGGACAGAGCATTGAGATCACCCATGACCGTGAGTCTGCTTAACAACCTCCATTGATCAATTGTTCATCATTCCAACAGTCGCCACTGTCTACAACTTCACCAGCACCGGAGAAGGATCATACAACTTCGAGGCCCGCAATCTCTTCCATCTTGTTGATGCCAACAAGAATGCTGTTCCCATCTACGCTAACGTCGAAACCCACACCGCCAAGATTTCCGGCAAGCTAGCTGTTGCTAGAACCTCGCAATCTGGCCTTGAGCGCCGTGCTTCCTTCATTGGCTGCTCTTCCACGAGACAGACTCAGCTCAACCAGGCCGCGTCCGCTGCTCAGTCCTACGCTTCAGGCGCTCTATCGTAAGCTCCTCACTTATTCCTGTACGATGCATCACCAACACAGTAAATCAGATACCTCAACTCCCACACGTCGGCCACCACACGGTACACGACCTGGTTCGGTGCCTTCGTGACCTCACGCTACAACACCGTCAAGTCGCATTTCACCAACATCAACGGCAACTCCTTCGCTTCCTACACTTTCGATTGCACTTGCACCGACTCTGGTACCTATGCTTACGTCTACCCTGATGAGTGTGTACTCTCCACTACCTCTATTTCATAACTCTGAACCTTGGGTTTCTTCTAGCTTCGGCACCGTCACCCTTTGCGGTAAGCCCATCCAGCAATTATATATTGGGACGCACTCTGAATGTCATGTTATCCAGGTGCTTTCTGGAACGCCCCCCTCACTGGCACTGATTCCAAGGGCGGAACCCTCATCCACGAATCCTCCCACTTCACCAGAAACGGTGGCACCGATGACCACGTCTACGGTCAATCTGGCGCGAAGTCGCTGGCTATTAGCAATCCCGCGTTCGCCATTGACAACGCAGACTCCCATGAATACTTCGCGGAAAACAACCCTGCCCTTGCTTAATTTACACCATACCGGTGGATATCCTAAATTATCTCAAATGTACTCTATCGTGTACAACTCACTGCCATGCCAATACAATTCAAATCTTAGCAAGTACTCGCCAAGCACAGACTCACAGGAAGTACGTCGAAGGGGTTCCCTAAGACCCCAACCATTTATTCAGAGGCAAGTTTGAAGTGACAATGTTTGCGTGTATGTAATAGTCAGCATGAGTAGGAATTGGGCAAGAAAGTACTTGTATTACGGCTGAACGTCTCAGCTCTGAACGGAACCGAATCCTTGAGGGCATTCCCTCCCAATCGGGCTAGAACCACTCCGAATGTAGCATATCTTCGCGACAGCACAAGGACCCGTGCAAGGTCGTGTCTGGATGGAACTTTTGCCTTGGAAAGTGTTGAACGTCTTTTGATGAAAGTATATCAGTCGTAGTTCATGCCACCCATATACTAAGGTGTCTTCTTACCTCCACAAGAGTATGGTTTGCATCCATTGCTAGGGTCGTTTCTTTTAGTAAAGGAGGCATTAGGAGAAATAACCAATGAACCTTCAGTAACATGGTGCCACCAAGTCGCATTAAGCGGGTCGTCGCGGGTCCAGCTAGCGATGGTCTTCCCGTAGGCTTCGCGCGTGTTATATTCGTACGAAAATGTTGGACCGTTCTTTATTTGGGAGTCCAAACCGGGGAATGTATTGACTTCGCTCCTCCATCTAAAGCCACAGTTCTCAGCGGATTGCTCATTTCACGGTCTGTTTCTTACGTGTGTGCATCTAAAACTTCGAACGTCTAGTAGGCAGCGTGAGTGGCGGAGGCTCAAAAAGGACGAGATCACAGACGCACGGATGAATCGACTTCGTAAACCCTAAAGCCGGAGTTGAGATTGGTCCCAGGAGTTACTGACGGTCCCATCTGACGCCAAATCTTCAGCAAGACCTATATCGGGATACTTTAAGCAAAAACATACCCAAGCAAGAGCTTGAGCCGTCTCGGCGCTTTTGACGGTACCATTGTTGGTATAAAAGATCTGGCAAAAGATATCATCATGATCCGGTCCCCACAGTTTAATGATGCGATGGTGAGAGGACTTACAGACATCTGATCCTCGTGGGTGTGGCCGAAAAATACATCTACGCGAGTCGGAGATGAAAGAGTACGTTACTAATAGGAAGACAAGACAGACGCACTTGCGATGACATGGGGGGAGAAACGATCAACGCTAGAAGGAGAGGTTAGAAGCGAAGAACTCGGGCAAGCGAATTATGGCTTGGTCACCAACATCTGGTAGACTAGAAATGTAATTGTTGAGCGGGTGTGTACATTATCGCTGTCAGAATTAGGCTCACATAGGTCTGTGGGGTGCGCAAGTGGGTTCGTTCCGTCCCATCCGCTCAAAACATGGCCGATAATCCAGACTGAAAAGCAACAAAGCACGTAAGACAATTAATCGAGCGGCCAAGCACCCTGTCAAACCTCTGTCTCCACGTTCTTCGGCATCTTGCAGCTCATCAGTCAAAAATCTTAACATGCCTGACGTATCGGGGTTCGTCATGTTGATATAATTGAACCAGTTTGCTCTAACGGCACGAGTTCTTCAGTCCGAGAAATTTACGAAAGCTAGCGAAAACTAACCGATACCCTACGTGCTGAGAATTCAGAACATGCCATGTCGATACAGAGATGAATGGCAGGCCACGTACACATGTCTGTGTTGAGGGAAATAATGCGCAAACCATCAGCACGCCTCACCATGTATCCGGAATAATGCGTGCGTGCAAGGTCTACGGCAGACTGCGGAAGCCAGCGTTCATGTTTCCAAAGAAGGGCGAGGTGGTCGTAATTCCTGAAATGGGGTCGAATCAGTAGAGTCCATAAGTAGAAGGAGGCGTAGAGATAGGGCTGTTTGGCCTTTGGTCACTGACCAGCTGAATTGATTTGCAAGGCCTTGGCCGATTGCGTGAGGGGCATCCTGGGCTCTAAAACGGGAAATGAGTGTAGATTGTTCTAAGAAATATATAAGCCCGAATGAACACACTGATTGTAGCTGTCATGATTGCCGAGTGTGGCATAAACAGGGCCGGGGCCCAGCGTATTTTTCAGCAAATCATAGAGAATCGTCTATAGTCGAGGTAAACAGGGGAGGTGGTCCAAGAATTAACCGCGAAGATAAGCACATGCATCGTGAGCGGGAGGAAAGGGAAATCATCTATACCTCGACGTACGTGACGTAGTTTCTGAAGGTCGGGTGATTCTTTAATATTCTATACAGAAGAAAAGAAGGGTGAGTTCCGACCTCGATAGCTGATTATCTTGATCATGGGCCACCAGGTCGCCCGTGTATATCGTCCACGCAAACCCAGTGTCTTGGGTTCCCGTGAGAGGTGGAATGGCCTCAAGGGCAGATGTAATCAAAGACAAGGGACTATCGCTGTTAAGCATTGACACCGTGAGTTTACCCGGAGGATTAAATAACGGTTGTAACGCCCACCAATGATATGCCCCATAACGAGGGGCAGGGAGAAGTGTAGTGTTAGGACTAGCTGAGTTGAAGCCTCCAAAACGACAGCAAAGGCCAGTCGTGCAGTTTGCTTCGCTGCCCGTGGAGTACCCTTGATATATGAAACATGGCAGAAGGGTGAAAATTCGGGGGCACNTTCTGGTGAGTGATAGGCTAGCCATGAGGTGAGAGTACTGACTGGGGTCAAGATGCATGTCGGATATATGGAGGACTTTAAGGCGCTTTCCGCTAGGTTGCTTGCGATATGGGAGGGGATCGGGCTTTGGTTTCTTGAACCATCCAGTGAGGTTCAACGGCGGGGCCGGAGGTAATGGGCAAAGGCCCAGAAAGTTCTGACACAAGTACTACAAGAAGTTTGAGAGAAATTAGTCTAATCCGAGGACATTGGAAGCAAGTACACGCACCTGTCCATCAAGGCCACCAACATCAGCGTTGGAAATGACCTGGGTAACTACCGAACCAATGCCCAAGATGCTGAAGGTAGTACCACATGTGCTACTGAACTTGAAATGATCGCACAGTCTAACCGCCAACTTCGGACCTTCTGAAGGGGCGGCCATCGCTAGAAACTTGCCGACCTCAAGGCCAGCAATACAACGAGCGCAGTTGTCATTGCCGAAGATAGGATTGGAGGCAATGGAAAGAACTTGAGAAAACGCTTGTTCAGCGAGCCTCGAACGAGATGCCGTGGGAGGAAGGGGATGAGGGTCAACGGTGTTATTCGTCGGCACAGATTTAGGATTTGTCAGTGAGAATGGATATGTTTTATGCTGTTGTTCAGGGATTTGCCGATCAGTGGAGAGTATGTAATGAAGATATGGGGCAAACACACCAAGATGGGGTCGGAAACAACAGGTTGAACTTGTGCCGATGTCGCTGTCGGGGAATTGTAATATTTGGAATACAAGGAAGTGGGAAAGGGCCCCGGCACTGTGAATGTTGAGGGTCTGATCCCCGAGTCCTTCGTTGATGCACCCAACACGGTCGATACCGACTGCAAAGCAAGTAAGAGATACGGCACAACCCACGCCATGGTAGCGAAGCCAAATGGAACCAGGTGGGGACGGAATGTGTGGGTCTCAACGTCGAGGTATATATAGGCATGGTTCGGTGAGAAATTCTTGCAGCAAGCACACGAGGTAGTTTACAAACGTGCATCAGGTATGCAGATGGGCGAAGTTAAGGGGAGAAGTTTAACTGACGCGCGCCCAAGAACGCACTGTCACAGGCGGGCAGCGTCCGCATCAGTGAAGCTCGAGTATGTTTTCAGGAACGACAAACCTACCTTCTCCTCCCAATTTAGGAAGCAAACTTTTCCACGTGTCGCTTTGATCATGACGTCAACGTGCTTTCCCGATCAGGCAGCCATGCCGACCCATCACCGCCAAGTTCGACTTTTGAGTATAGACTCTGGGCTATGTTGGCGTTGTCATAACCGCGATCAACGCTGCGATCGACGCACACCCGCATCAGAATGCCTCGTCTCATTTTACATTGCTCTTCATGACGATTTCATGGTCCAATTATGCCCGGTGGTGATGACCTATCCGCCGTGTTCTCTATAGAAAGACGGAAGTAGAAAGTCGACCTTATCGAAATACAAGTCTCAGATTCACGGACCGTTTTTAAAATTTCTCCGTGACGACATGTCTTCCG
>JAPEVF010000366.1:14119-31664 GCA_029747585.1 Pleurotus djamor | reverse complement strand
GGTGCCTCATCATCGGTCATATGTCTCAAAAACAATCAGGTTGTCTGCTGMCAGGGGTTCAGTGTAATTGCCTGCTTGTGACCATGAATCCAGACTATGAGGCAGGTACGAACCTATACGTCAGAATCCATCACTATCATCCATAATGCAGCCAGCTTCAAGAGGTGATCCACCGTAGGGCCATTCGCTGGCTTCCTTCGATACTCACGGGAAGTCCCAGACGAAAATGATGCCTGTTTACGGAAGATGATGTTGTGTTGCATGCACGATCGGATAAGACCGATTCAAGGGTAGCCATTGATTCGATATCTGAATGGTGTCTCGGAGGGGGTCTCTAAAGAGGAGGAAGGCATAATGCCAGTAGCCAATACGAGTGATGCAGATGCTAGCTGGTGAAGTATACAGTGGGRGTGTCAAAAATAATGAGAGAGTGGGAAGACAAGACTAGTGCAGGCCTCGTGAGCCAGAGAGTGGATCATGGATACAAGTTTAAGTGTTTGCAATGATGGCCGATGGGCCACTGGTACCGGCGTGGTAGTATCGGCCGCGAATAGAACGGAAGACGTTGCAATAGGAAGGGCGAGCATAAGCTATGAAAAGAGATGAGTACTTATTTTATCTGGAAGGCATCAATCAGATACGCACCTTGGCTCGCGGGAGAGAACTAAAACGGATTTCACGATGTCATCCAGACTTGGTCGTTGATGATGATGAAGTGGAGGTCTGTGTTTCTTCCGCTGGTTTGGCAGAGGCCGCAAGGAGTCTTGCCTTTCTCTCCTCCTCTTCCTCCTTGGCTGCAGCCTTAGCCCGAGCCTTTTCTTCAGCCACCCTCCGAGACTCYGTCCACAAGCGTAACGTATAAGCGTGCAATCCTCTGGAATATTGGATGATAGGATCGTTTTCATAATCGACAGGCAGTGAATCGTCCACTGGAGGGGGGGACGAGCCTGTCATGACGCTGGACACGCAAGCAAGTGGTGGGGCACAGGCTGGAATGCGTGCGTGCTGACTGGTTCGGAGAAGGGGATACTTGGTGGGCCCTGAGTCGAAAAGAAGGGAAAGCGTAAACGGCAAGATATATATGTAACGGAGTTGCTGCTCCGGATCATAGCGCCGTCTGTGAAACTCACCGATAGTCTAATGAAAGTCGCGAATGGTTTCGATCGCGATTCATGCAGCCCGACAGAAAGGCACATCATGGCGAGCATGCATCATCCTGAAGGCCGCATGACGTCCCAAACGTCGCCGGAATTCCTCCACCTTCCGGCACACTTGCCTTGCTTGAAGCGTCCCCCGGCCGATGATGCTGGGTAAAGCCGCGATAATCTCGTCATTTTTTCTGGCAAGGCAAAATAAAAATAAAAAACAAATTTCGAAAGTGGAGTTGATCATGCCAAGGAAGTCGCAAGTGTTACTCAATGCTTTCCCGAGTCCTTTCGTGTCAAGGAGGTGGCTTTTGTCAGAGAGAAGGGGATGACAAGTGRCAAAAAACAAACAGACCTTGGGACAAAAASCGTTCTCCAAAAAATTTCCTTCCAGAATCGGTTCTGGTCAAGAAYCTCGTCTCCAAATATGGAAATGCGGTCATGATAAAATGCCTGACGTCAGTCTCGCTGCTCAAAAACTGTAAATGGGGTCCGTACCGGTCCAGAACAAAGGCACGCTTTCAGGGGTCCAGATCATATTACAGCCGACCTGAATGGCATGTTTCCGTTTCGTGGAGTGGGTAAAATGCACCTTGATGAGATCAAAAATACATAGCACAAAGAAAAANGTTTTACAGTGCAAATTAGACTCATCATGTAAGTATCRAATAAAGTAACACAGTTAGTCCGAANGTNTAAGTAAAGCAAGAAAAASGTAAACAGGAAGGTCTAAYGCCCGCCTCGAGAAGTAGAACGTCGTGGTAGTACATCGTCTCTGGATCTYACATCAAGAGTAACTTGRAGGTCATGGTATTTCTGTAAATCAACTGCTTCTGACCGCGCTACACCAGCGGAGTCATTAGGCAGCCATATGATGGGTGGGGGTGCAATGAGTTCAGGGGCATAAAGAATCCCTGCCATCTCCTCAGCATGGTCTGTAAACGGCAGYGGTGGWAGATGTGGGGGTGCATCGGGGTGCGTGCGTGCCGCTCGTTCTGTCGCCGTCAAATCATYTAAAGTCTCCGTTTCTGTGTGCAAACCGATCAGTAAGGATATATCGAATCATCYACGGCACAAATCRAAGACATACCAAGGGGGACAGGCCCTCTATTTAATGAAGGGGARGGCATGACKGCAAGGGTGAGGCTCATCATCTCAAGGACGGATGCCATCGATCCACGCATTCGTGCGGTATTCCTCGCACTGCTAACCAGACTRGTGCTTTCTTCATCAACRTTCAGACGGTTTTTGGGCCGTGCGGCCGCCACGAAATGAGCCAAGGAATCTTGGGTAATCGGTTTCAATGACTTCCGWCCAGGRAGATTCAGCTTCCAAGTYGTGTAGGCTTCGACRAAYRCCACGACAGCAASTGCTACTCCACAGCAAACACCGCCTAGAATCCAGAGCTGGCGACTGAGGAGGATAAGACCGAGGAGGAGAGGCTGCAAAGCAAGTAGCGTGCCGAAGCGACGTAAGAACCAGATTTGCAACAGTCCTCCTGTTTGCGAATGCATACGTCCGTAAACATACCCGATGAGGTAGCGGTGAGCTAAAGATAACGATGATGTCAACGGGCATTCGCTTGAAGCCAGATAGAAGTTACTCACCAACTAGGCTTAGTAATACCAAAATGACAACAGCAGGAGCGATGAGTGGGAAGATCAAGGCAAACGTGGAGGCGAAAACAATGGCTAATATACAAGCCCCGAGAGCAAACGAGGGGTTGTAGGTGCGTGGATAAACGGCTAAAACGTTGAATAAACGATTGCCAGCGTTAAAGCCACTTCATATAACTGATATATTATGTATTCTCACCTCTGAACCGCTGTCTCGGGGTCACCGCTTGTGCCTCCGCTCGTGTGACATACCACAGGCGCAATGGTTGCAGCATCAACAATCCGGGAACGATAATTGCACCATTGATGATGATCGCCAGAGCAAAGGCGCCGATGTATATCGACCCGTTTGCGGTTGAAGATGACCGCTCCAAGTTTCCATCTGTATCGGAGTTGAATGCCCTCAAAGCGAAGAGGAGCGAGCCAATTGTAATGATCCAGATCCCAGCGACAGATGTGATAAGGAAGAAAGTCGACTTGAACGCGAGAAGTTGGCCGCCAGACACGGAAATTGCACCCCGTATATTCGTCGCCCCTGGCATCGGAAACAATTAGCAGGTGGAAATGAATGANNNMAGTCGGCTGACAGAACGCACAATGAATGATGATCAAAGCTATACATATGAAGAGGGTGGCAGCAACCGCTGCTGCAAGTGAGACTGCAACACCAGCAGCCAAGGGGTGGGTGGTTAATAATGGTTCAAGGAACGGTAAGTAATGTGCAACATCGGGCGCGGTTACAACAGCTAGCCCGGAAGCTGCGGTCACTACGAACAGACATGCCACATCAGTACGTGTTAAGGTTTAAATTAAGGGAAACACTCACAGCCAGCAGCAAGCAGGATGCTAACAACGAAGAGAACAGCATACCAGACCCATTTATCAAAGGACGTTCTTTCATTTTGCAACACATCCCACCGAATATCCTCTTTCGCTCGGCCTTCAATGAGTTGCATACCCCTGATGTGCCGTAGACCTTTTCCGACCAKCAGCCACCCCAAAATCCGGGTACCATCTGCGATATCGGCATAGCAATCCCTCTGTGCATCGCTTATCTCTGCATTGATGGCCTTCAAGCGTGTTCGCCAAAGCCGGATATCAGCGTAGACATCGCCGAGGTCGTCGAAATTCATGCCGGAAAGTGGACGAACGAACGGTTGTTGAGGTTGGAGGCGCAAGTGAGGAGGTGGGACGTCGTCAAGATTGGCATTCCCCACAGGTTCGTTACTCCTGAGAGGGAAGGTTTCCCTTCTCGCAGAGGGTACCTGTTCCTTCTTCGGTCGTAGACGCGATATGGGGATAGGCGAGGGTGTCGGTGAGGGCGTAAGCATGTTATACCTCCTACTTGGAGGCGCCGGTAGTTCAGGCTCAGGCAAATCGTCATAGTCCACTTCGTCATTGAGATCAACCCAGTCCTCTCCGTCGATTTGTCCAGTAAGGCTTCGCTGGCCGTCTTCATCAGAGTAGCCGGTGTGATTTGGGCCGTACCGACGAGGGTCAGGTAGCGACTCGCGTTCGTCAATGGTGAACATGTCCATGCGGTCTGCTCGCTCGAGCATACCACCCAATCCACCTACTCCCATTCCACCACCAACGCCTGCCATGTTACCACTCCCAACACTGGCCGACCCAGGGNCGCCCGTACTCCTCGGGGGATACAAACCACTTGCTCTACCAGCATCACTTCCCCAACCGTAACCATTCCCGTCACCTCCGCCTCCAAGTTCGCCCTTCTCCGACACACCAACAAACGTGCCCATGGGTAGCCGACCATACGCGGTGCTATTCCGATTGACCTCCTGGAACCTGCTACCGATCACTCGGGAGTTGATCGACGTCGAAAGAGGTTCTTCATGATAGCTATATTCACTTCCACCGAATCGACCACCGCTGACTCCTTGAAGTCCTTGGAGCTTGTAATACTGAGATGGTGCAACGAAGGATGTAGGCGCGAGTGAAGATGCCGCAAACGCAGGGTTAATGGCGCGCCGTCCGCGACGTTGTCTCTGAAAACAGCGACGATCAATTAGAAAACCAACATGATCTCAACCAAATGCAAACAAGGCACCCACCCGTTGAGAAGGTCCGCCCAAAGGCAGCGGTCGGCTAATATACGGCCTATCCTTTGCAGGCACTGGCGGTGGTTCAAAATCGGCGATCGAAGGATCAGGCGTCGTCAACCTAAACGACGATATATACCGCGTCTCCGCGATCTCCAAATGTTCTAAAATCTCATCACGTTCGTCAATGAGCAGCGCTAGCCGTTGGGTGTCCCTAGATACGCGTAAATTTATATTAGAACACGGCAAAAACGTTAAACGGTAAAGAGAGAACTTGGCGGACGCACACGATAGAAAAGAGACTGCTGATATCCACTTCGAGATCGGCTTCTTCTAAACTCGTAAGGGGTTGTTCCTCGTTCCTGCGCCTTCTTCCTGGACTGAAAGGCCCGCTAATGTTCCTCGAGCTCGATGAATGTTTACTTCTCCCATTACTACTGTTCCCATTTCGAGTTCCATTGTTACTGCCGTTTCCAAAACCCGCGCTGAGCCCTCCCTTCAACAAGAAGTCCTTGAGCCGTTGTTCGCCCCACCCAACAAACCCGGGTGCATCTCTAGCGCTAAGCCAGCCCATTTCCTTCCCTTCACACCGCTCATCCGTCCAAATCCTCCGGTACGCGACCAACTTGTTGAACTCCTTGAGGATCTTCCACAAAGCCGGTAACAAGCCAACCACAAGCGTTAACACAACCAATATTATCAGTCGTGTGCGCACTTCAGGTGCATAGTCGGTTCCATCGATGATCGCGCGTTTCTCGAAAGCCGAGAAGCCACTGGGAATCGTGGTGAAAGTAACCACGCTAGATGTAGTGATGTTCCCATCGTCTAGCAGCCGCAACAACCGCATCAAACTGAGATCTTGCAACGTTCCATACGCACCGCCGAAGACACTGTCTTGGCTGGAAGACGTAGCGAGGCAAGGCGTGTTTACCAGGTACAATGGGAGGGCACCGCCGAGTCCGAGGATGGTCCAGCCTAAGCAAATTAACAAACATATAAAAAGCGATCTCTGCGCGAGATGCTCGTCGGAAGGCATAGTTTTCTGAGCATCAGGGGATGTCGCGTCGGATGAAGAGGGGAATGATGGGACGAATGGAACCGGGGGATGTAAGAATGCGAAGAAGCCATTCCCGAGGGGTTTAGGCCGTAATCTACCAATGAATGATGGGAAGTTTGATGAGTTGTGTACTTGATGTGACGCGGGGAATCGTTTACTCACTCTGAGGAGATAAACCACTCTCTGAGCGCGTAAATTTGGCGAAATCGCGGTCGTAGGACTGCGAACGCGATCTGCGAAGAAGATGCAAGGTAAATGAGAATCGTGCACGTAAACGAGGCGAAGTGGAATTTCATATTCGGCGAGAGAAACTCCCTCAACGGGACGTAGATGCCGCGAGGAAGCCCAGACGCGTAGACAACGTAAAATGATAGTCCATGGATCAAGAGAAGACAAAAACTCACCCAAACGACCAAACCAAGAGCACTTGAGACAACGATCGTAGCCAATAACCCAGCTGCCGACGCGTCTACACCGTTCCCAATGCACAGTGGCTGTGATTGAGCACCAACATTTTGCGCGTCAGAGGTACTCATGGGTCCGTTCACACTATACGCAGAACCCGTCGTGGTCGATGAACCCGAGGACACCGTGGAAGAGAATGAACCATCGAATGAACTCGAAGATATTAGTGAGGCCGTCGTGAATACGGAATCGGAGAAAGATGTGAATGTCGTCGTGGGGTCTACAACGGTCGTGATGGGTATGGTAGATGTTAAAGTTAGAGTGGTGAATTGAGATGGTGAAGCGACGGGGGTTGGGTTTGAGTTGAAGTTCGAGTTCGAGTTGGAATTTGAAGGCCCCGGGATGCCTCCGAGGGTATCTGTGTTTACATTGGATGAAGGGGATGGGAGTCCAGCGCTGCCGCCACCCTCACCGAATGTCGTCGAGGGGGGTTGTGGAGTGGGTGAAGCTGGTTGTGGTTGGGGTGGCGGTTGTGGTTCATTGTTGAAAACCTGCCTTTCCTGTTCCCCCTTCTGTCGTCTCTTTCGTGCAGAATGCGTCATTCCGTAATCGTCGTCAATAGTTTCGTTTCCTGTGAAATGATTGATGATAGTGCAGGATAGCCTAGGCGTCCAGAGACACGAGGTGTCTCGGTGTTGTTTCGTTGAATAGATATAGATGTAGTTGTTTCTCTGTCTGCTTTATTCGTTATAGAGCGTCACGGTGGATTCGTGGGTCGTGATGAGAGGGTGAGTGTGCGTGGAGAAGGGAGACCGTCTATGGGGTGTGGGTATCGGGCATAATAAGAATAACTTTGCAACGAAAACGAGGTTTTGAACCGACTTCTATTTTAGGCAACAAGGCCAATATCCTTTTTCTTGGCGCGCCGCGACCGCGTCGATGATCCTGCGATGATCCTCTGTCCGTTTCTTCGAGTTGTCTAGTGCAAGGGGGCAAGAAAAATATGTTCGCGTTTTTCCAAACTTCGTGCTTTTGTCTTCATAGGCCTCAACAATCGCCTCTGAATTTTCCAGTTACCATGGAGGTGAGACCGTCTCCATGCAAGAACACAAGACTCTCCTTCTGATAACCTCGTGCACTCGGAGATGGTTGAAAGAATACATGGTCATTAACAGTCATTACACCAAAAACACATATCCCTTGGGTATCGCATAAGTTAAAGGTAAAAAAAGGCAGGCAACTCATCGACCAAAGGTCTCTCTAGTCGGCGGCGCCGTCATCGGTGGTAGGGAATGTCCTCCTCCTGCTTGGGGCTCCCACATCATCTCTCTTTCCCTCTCCTTCAACATCATCTGTGCCGCGAACGACACTTTNGGGCTTCCCCCCAATCCCCACAGCCCCAGCGCTCATCGGTTGACTTGGTTCCCTCCCAAACGACCTTGCCCTATTCAAACTCGGCGACCCCAATGGCCTACCCGCACCCGCACTTCCCATCGTCGCACCAACCGAGCTGACAACCTGTTGCATCCCACCAACGGAAGGCGACAGCGAGTTGCTATAATTGTTATTATGCGACTGCAACTGTAGATGTGCAGGAAGCATCGGTTTCGATTTCCCGGGCTGGGTACCAAGACTCTTCCTCGGTAACGCTGACGCAGGAGCCATCTGCGGAGGAATTTGGTTGAACCCAAAGGAGGGGCGGCCGGCTGTGAAGACGACGCTTTCGGTGTCTGCGTCATGTAGGGATTGGGTGGGGTATTGTGTTTGATGCGAGATGGAGGAGCGGTCCAGCGCTCTGCCATCGTTGACTTGTTTGCTTGGGAAGCAGCCCATTTCCTTCTAGTTTTATTGCGGGTTGATTGAGTTGGTTAGATAGAAAGAATGAACGGTTGGAGGTTTCGCAAAGGTGAGGAGTGTAAGGGCTTGCGTGCCTATAAGACACGAAGGGTCAGTTAAATATTCAAACAAGGGTATTAAAGCGGACACATCGGAGGGCAAAGAGAAGAGATGATACTCACAAAATCCGTCCAGCAGAGCGCACGAAGAAAGGTTGGTTTCATGTCCCCTTCGCCTTTATATACCCATCAAAGTAGCCCAAACACATACCAAGTGACCTCACTGCCCGTATCTGTTTGAGCGGGTTGCTGATCCCCATGAAGTAATTAGCTGATGTTACCGGGAGTGCTATGGTGGATATGAAACTCTGCATGCGGATTGTAGCATGCCTGAGACGATGTTCGACACTGCCCAGGTCATGGCCGTGATCAGGTATCAGAAGGAACCCAGTGGGCGCTTAAAGCGGCGCCTAGCTATCAGGAGGCGTTGCACGTGCTGCCACGATCGCTCGACGCGCCTCGAGCTTTGAGCTTCTCGCAGTTCACGACCAAGAAACGACATAGCATGAGTTCCTTGAAATCTCCTACCACATCGCCAACGCTTCAACAATCTCAAACTAATGCCCTCCTCACCCTCCTCAACCTGAACAACCCAATTGACCCATCTTCTTCCACGACCACACTCTCAAAATCAAAATCTACCTCCTCAAATTCATCTTCGAATGCCACGACAGGTCCCCCAGTCTGGAAAATCCTCATCCTAGACAGCACAACTCAATCCATTCTCGCAACGATCCTCCGCGTCTCAGACCTACGGGATGCAGGGATAACACTCCACATCCCCCTTCNATTCACCTCGTCCCCCACTCCCTGATGTGCCAGCCATATACTTTGTCGAACCAACGATGAAGAATGTCAAGCGGATAGCTGAGGATCTGGAGGCGGGACTGTATGAACGCGTTTGGTTGAATTGGAGTGAACCGGTGTCGAGGAGTGTACTCGAAGAACTGGCGGGAGAGTGTGTGCGAAGGGGTGTAGGGTTCGTCGATGGAGATGGGAATGGGGAGGGAGGAGAGGGAGAAGGAGGGATTGTACAGGTCGTGGATCAGTATTTGGGGTTTATTACGCCTGCGCCAGAGTTGTTCTCGTTGTTGCCTCCGCCGTCTACGCCTGCACCGTTAGCAGGAGAGTCGGTCCCTGTGGAGAAGAAGACTTCGTATGAGATTTTGAACTCCCCTTCGTCGACGGAGGAAGAGATCGAGGCTGAAATCGAGCGTATTGCAACTGGTTTGTTCAGTGCTATCGTTACTCTTGGTGAGCTTCTCCATTTCATTCGCCTTGTACTCCTTGCTCATGGTATTTATCTTGATAGGACACGTACCGATCATTCGGTGTCCTAAAGGTAATGCTGCGGAAATGGTAGGCAAGAAACTTGAATCCAAGATTCGCGACGCGCTCTTATCTTCGTCGCGAACGAATTCATCATATGGACAAGGCGCCGCCTACACTCCCAATGTCGGTGGTGCGGGTTCAGGCGGTCTATTCGCCCAGGATTCTTCAGGTTTATCAAACCTTCATCGACCTGGTACGTACGCCCCCACCATCCCCCTGTAGCTATGTTTCTAACAAATCGTGTAGTCCTTGCTATCCTTGATCGAAATATTGACCTTGCATCCATGTTGTCGCACGGCTGGACGTACCAAGCCCTCGTCTCCGATTGTTTCTCCATGAAACTTAACCGTGTCACGATTGACCCTGCTTCCTCCTCTTCATCATCATCAAGTGATCCTCCCCTCGCATCCACCGGCTCGAACACCAAGAAACGCTCCTACGACCTAGACCAGAAAGACTTTTTCTGGGCCCGCAATGCATCCCAACCGTTCCCACAAGTGGCCGAGGAGATCGACACTGAGCTAAATAAATACAAAGCCGACGCTGCTGAGATCACGCGCAAGACGGGTGTTAGTGATGTCAATGATATTTCCCAGTTGTTTGTGTCTTTTTTTNGTTCTTTCTTTTCGTATTTGAGCGGATGCTCAAGTTCGCTGTTGTAGGGACCTTTCTGCGAATGCTGCCCATCTGAAGACAGCGATAACGCAGTTGCCAGAATTGACGGCTAGAAAGGCGACGCTGGATACGCACATGAACATCGCGACTGCGTTGTTGGAAGAGATCAAGCAGAGAGGGCTAGATGAGTTGTATTCCACAGAAGAGGGAATAGCTAAACAGGTGCGTTATTATTATCACAAAGCTTGTGATTCGTGTATACTAAAGCAAAAGGTAAAAACGCTATCACCAGACTGTTGCCTCGATCCTTGAAACACTTCGTGCGGCAAGACCGGATAATCTTCCGCCTTTCACGGGACAAGATAAACTTCGGGTTGTGCTCGTGTATTATCTGTCGATATCGGACGCACAGGTTTCTCAGCTGAGCAAAGAGGATATCAACGAGTTGGAGAAGGAGTTGAATGGAGAGGGTGTGAAAGCATTTGAATATGTTCGGAAGGTGAGGGAGGTGAGTCGGATGAGCATGCTTGGCGGTGGATTTGGTGGAGGGGGAGGAGCTAGTGGAGGAGGCAGCGGATTCGGAGGAGCGTCTACGCCTCAAGGTGGTGGCGGCGGAGAACTGTTCAAAGGGTTCAGCGTGCTAGGCAATCGGGTAAGGGCCGTTTTCAGCGTTATTCGGTCCTATGTTCGCTCCGCTGACATTGGGCTGATTTTTAACACAGTTGACAGATCGACTGAAGGAGGGTGGGTTCGAGAACCTGATCTCTGGAGTGAAGAATTTCTTGCCTACGAACAAGTTGCTGGCCGTTACGCGTGTGCTGGAGGCGTTGATGGATTCGAGTGCAGCGTCAAACCAGTCATTGCAGGAGACAGACGAGTACTTGTTCCTGGACCCCCGGGCACCTAAACATCAAGCATATGGACCAGGGACGACAGGCACCGGTCTGGGCATCAGTGCGTCTGGGTCTGGCAGCGGCAGTAGTGGGGGTCGGGGGAAACGGATGCAGTTTTCGGAGGGAATTGTGTTCGTTGTCGGGGGCGTTGGGTATGTCGAGTACGGCAATGTGGAGGAGTGGGGAAGAAAGAGCGGTCGTCGGGTTGTGTATGGTGGGACTGAGATTGTGGATCCCAAGGGCTTTGTCGAGATGCTGGAGAGGCTTGGACAGTAGACACCCCTGTTTATCCCCCTTTCTCGTCAATTCAGGCACGGAGACATGACGTCTGGACTTGTTTGATGTTTCTCTTCTTTCCAACTCTTCCTGCACTGGCATGCCCTCGCGAAAACTGACAAAGAGAGGCATCCTGCAAGTAACGCACTTGTCTGACCATGACATCCACAAAGCACGCAACCTGAGCACACCGACGCCGCCGCCGCCCTCAGCCTACTTCCAGAGACACCACAAAGCGCGCCATTCATTTGATAGTGCTACGGGCGATACCTGGCTGCCCCCACTGCAGCTCGGCGCACCTGTCTTCAGTTCTCCTGGACCTCTGGTATGTCTGCGTGTTCAGTCTAGTTCGATTCGTAGTCACATCCACCCAACCAGCAACCTCTGACCGCAACTCATTCCCCCCTTCTCCTCGACTTCGACTGGGATCCTCACTACTGCTTGCACAACCCAGCGCAGAATCGTCAGACAAAGCCCAAGTTTACCATCGGTGCAGATGACTTGGCCGACGACGATCCCCCGACCGCACCGCGTCACAGACCACCATTCACGCGTAGGCATGCTGCCGTTTCTCTCACCGACAATGGCGGAATCAACACCAAATACTCCCTGACCATGGCGATGATGGACGACTCGATATCGGACGAGTCGTTAATCAAGCTTCTCGAGGATGCGGTCATCTTCAATTCACCTCCCATATCACCCTCGGCAAGCCATGTGGAACCCACGCCGGCAAGCACAAGCACAAGTCCCCCATTCAACCTCGGTCTAAGTCCGTCAACTATAAGGCTCATAACACACGATTTGTCAACGTCT
This sequence comes from Pleurotus djamor, assembly GCA_029747585.1. Taxonomy (NCBI): domain Eukaryota; kingdom Fungi; phylum Basidiomycota; class Agaricomycetes; order Agaricales; family Pleurotaceae; genus Pleurotus; species Pleurotus djamor. Next base: position 19,554 of record JAPEVF010000366.1, on the reverse strand, counting down.
CCACCTTCATCGTCATCCATTCCATCATTCATTTCATCGAATCATCAAACTACTTTCAATTTGCCTTTGACTTCATCAAATGGGGATCCCCATTCCAGACCCCTGCCTCCGTTGCCTTCGCCTACCCGTGAATATCCAGCATCCTCACATGTAGCCGGGATTCATATTCCTCGACATCATGACCACCACCACTTTCATCCGTATCATTCGTCAACACCACATCATACCCACAGAATATACCCTCATCATCCGACGTTCAGACGAGCCCTCTTGACCGTTCGCGAACTCATTCGAACGGAGAAAACTTACCTCGACTCGCTTCGGTTACTCTTGGATTACCCTTCACCTACACACTCATCGAAACCCTCACCTGGTCTACCGTTCTTGGACTCTCAGAACCTCTACCATGACGACGTAGCTGGTGGTGGCGAGGATGATCTCTCATCAAATTCACACTCCCCCTCACGATCAACATCGTTTGCACATAGTTCATACGCCCAACATCATCCATTCCCAAAGCACGCTCAAACAACAAGGCCGCACTCCAAGTCGACCGCCGATATGAGTGATGTGGATGCATCAAAGTACACACCGCCTCCACTGATGCGAGCGTATGTCGTTGAGTTGGCGAAGGTTAGCGAATCGTTGGTGATGAGGATGGAGAAGGATCTGTGCGTTCGTGGTGTCGCCGGTGCGTTTGTCGACTTGTGTGATTTGGTTGGTGAGGTTGGTGGCGAGGGAAAAGCCACAACCGCAACTGTAGGCAGTGCTGAATGGGAGGCGACTTTGGCGTACCCGCATGCGTCGTTGGAAAATGTGTATGTCGCTTGGAGTGGTGTTGTAGGGAGTTGGTTTGCGGATACCCAGGGTGATGGTGCAAGGGAAGAGGAAGATGCGAGGTTCAGGAGGAAGAAGGAGAAGGGGGGCGATGGGAGAAGGAGGTTGAGCAAGACGAGGAGGTTGAGTATGTTGGTTGGGAATGGGTCGTCCGCGAAAGAAGACAAACGAAATATTCATGGATATCCTGCCAGCCCGATCATCCCCGCTCATCCTGGTGCAACACAATCGCCCCCGACTGTTCCTTCACACTCAACCGACACGTCGCCGTCCATCCTTTCCTCCCCATCACCCCCTCTGTCGTCTACGAAATCACCTGTGCTCAGTGGGTCTCAGCCTCCACTGCAACCTCCATCTCAACCTCAACCACCTCCCAAACTCGCCCCCAATCCGTCTGGATCGCTTACCCCTGGTATGCGAAGCAAGAGCTCGTCATCACTTAAACGAACGATGAGTCAATGGAGGAAGAGTCTACCTAGTGTACCTAGTATATCTGGGTTACTCAGCGGTTCTTCCTCCTCGTCTTCGACTTCTACCTCATCTACTTCTTCTTCCTCATCCTCCGCTTCTGCATCAACATCAGCAACCTCCTCCGCCTCATCAACGCCATCATCAAATCCAACTTCCTCTCCCATCATCGGTACACGATTTGGAGCGAGAAGGGGCGAAGGAGGGGNCGATGACGATGTCTGCATACGAAGGTGGACCGCCCCTACCTCCCCTTCCCACACATTTGCACGGACAGCAGGTGAAGGTGAATGGCGGGCCGAAGGGCGTGGGCGCGCAGCGGGTGCGGCAACAGACATTGCCGCCGCAGTTGACGATGACGACGGTTAGTGGGAGTGTCGGTGTGTTCGGTGGTGAGCGTGATGGTAAACGACAGAGGAAGCAAGGTATGCATATGCAAACACCCAATGGGAGGCGGGCGTTTGAGGGGCCTGAGAGGGAGGTCGTTGACTTGAGTTCGTATGTGAAAGTGGATTGGAATGATGGAAGTGGAGGTGAGGGTGGGGGCAGGAGGGGACTTGATATTGGGCGGGGAGGGGTGGTGATGTCGGATGTTGGGCATGGKGGTGGTGCTTCTGATTTGGGARGTCARCAGAAAAAGGCTATCAGCCTGTGTGATGCCGGGAGTCTTGGTGTTGTTGTCAATCCGAAGGATGTTGCGGGTGTGGCTCCGAGGGGAAGAGAGACGGACATGGGCAGTATTGGGAAGGCGAGTGTGACGAGGAGCAGGAGTGCTGTTGCYGTTCGWCGAGATGGYGTCAGTGGCAGTAGCGGGATTCATCTTAGGGAGMGGTTGAGTGGTGTTTGGGGGTCATCKTCGAAGAGTGGCGGAATCTACGCTTCGGGTGGRGGYTCYGGTGCTATYTCGAGCGGCGTCGGCATTRGTRSTATTGGGAACTCTGAAGAAACMAYGCAACAACAACGACAACGRAARTCACCTACTGTTCGTGACTTGGCGATTTTGCCTACGCAGAGGGTGATGCGATATGTTTTGTTATTCCGTGGTGCGTRCTCGNTATTCTTCTTTCTCTCMTTCACTCTCCTCRGCTNNGCATACTCAYKGACTTTTCCATGTAGATCTYCTCGCRCATACCCCTCCTACGTCCCCCTCGAGGGAAATAGTGGAAAAGGCTGTTGATGCSGCCGTTAGGGTTGCACAGAAATGYGATAGAGCACAGGGGAATGCTGCGTTYTTGAGAGCGAGGTAACACACTCCTCATCTCGNCCTNNTNTATNGNNYCTCGTTTSTCTSCCYTTCTGTCTTYCCTCGATTGTGTCTCCCYGCTTGATTGTTTTGTTGAATTGAATATAATGCATCTCATTTATTATACCACATACTTACGATGTATCAATATAAAGTATTAGACCTGTTTGCTTCTCCGTACTCGACTACCTACGTCGTGCAAATGTTTCCTTCCGCTGGTCCTGAGCTCCAGAGGTTGATTCGGGAAGTATTTCGTTATACCGTGGCGTGAGAACGGTCACCTTGAACTTCTCGGTGTCCACGATGGCACTCTTCCTGTCTCATTGATCATCGTTCAACGAATCGAAATTCAGTTCCAATGTCTACGAATGSGTCGTCTTATATCCCATCAATTAGAGCAAGTACAAGACCTTTCCCACTGAGTGTTANNCTTATRTCGTCCACTCAAGTTGTTCCGCGGAGCACCTCAGGAACTCTCGGAAATATCACCTCGTNAACTTGTCTACACNATTCTATGCGAGGAAYATTTCTAGGAATATTCCAGACCGTCTGCCTCCTCCAACCATCCCCGCCGGAAACCTACGCGGTTTCGAACTCCACAGGCACTCAAACTCCAATCTTAATGCTACCTACCCCGGAATGACTRRGTCCCTGGAGGAGCCTGGAGGTCGCCAGKGATTCCAGCACGGYGGCCGATCTTATGACCCTTCGGGRCCAATCTGCATCCGAGATACACCCCAGCGTTATCAAGGTTATTGAGTACGATCAAGAGGTGTGACCGGGGACGNTNTANTAAAAACCATCCCCAGGNAACCCTTGACGTGCGTCGCAGAATGCGGTGGCCACATGAAGCGATGTGAACGCTTGTGAACACCGAATTGCGCAAGGGGGTACATTGTTGCATCTTTGATACCCGTTTCGTTGCATGGGAAACTTTGTCTCGTAGATTCTCTTGAAATCGGATTTCGGTCTGTCTGTTGGATTCCAAATGTARCTTTGCTCTTTCTGTGTGCTTCTNNNGCRAGAGAAACACNTNGNACACTACAYYTATAGTCRCRCTGAANTCCCCTNTCCAAKAGRCATYTCACAAAGTTTGCNGNNNNAATNNAATKGTGAYCMCTATTYATAGTGGGWYGGTTTGGCGMMTASTSCCCTCGAGCTATCGTCCCTGCATCACAGCAGACCTCGCATACAATAYTGTTTCGTCCTTCATTCAGGAAATTCCCTGAAATGACCTCCCCATCGGTATGTCTAGTCGCGGGCCGCCTCTKGAGATGCCCAATATCCGCGCTTTCCATGGCGGTACCCTCCACCAACTAGGTCCCCGTTTACGGCAACGCCCATTTGAGTGGATAGGAATGAGGCTAYGGTCGTACTTAAGGAGAGCCAATGGCGGCTTTCTYGACAACTCATTCACRAAGACCTGCTACCTTACTCGCGTATCSCTTCCAATGGTGGAACTMGAGATACGAACCTTTGTATTCGATGGTCCTGCATCTCAGAAGACGTCATCAGCAGAAACATYACCCACCCTGAAGATGGTGGCCAAGCGATATAGACCGRTAGACTGCGGCGTCACTGGCTCTTTGTCTCAGGGAGATATGGCTGGCAAGAATGATTTGACCCTTCTATTCGCCCATGGTGTTGGAGCTCGTGAGTTCATRGTCTCTATATAGCTTTCTGCGGAAATTATATGAGACCAAGTCCATTAGACAAGGAGCARTGGGAACCCACAATACAGACCATGTTCAATCTGGCCAGATCGAGAGCTTATATTGGGAAGCTTTGCATTCGCGAAGCATGGTCTTTCGATTGGTTGAGTCACGGAGAYGCTGCCTTGGTGAACAAGAAAGCTCTAGAAGAACGGGGAGGTGTCGCTGTATGTAAGTAACASAGCTTGTTGCATGGTTATCCTTGCTCAACGCACCTTCTAGCCATCTATGAATGGGCTCGATCCATATCCACATTCATCGTCTCGGAAMATATGTCAGGTCAYAATGTTGTTCTTGCGGGGCATTCTGCAGGGGCTGGAGCAATGTTCGTCCTCAGTATACTCCCTATGTGGACCAGGGCCCTTGACGATATCCTTGGTTTAGGATGCTCACTGTCAAAGATTTTGCACCATGGTCGTCACCAATCCGAGCGATCATTCTTGTCGAGCCGACGATTATGACCAGAGAACAATTTCAGGCTATTATTGGCGATCGTATGGCCAGCATGAACCAATCAATCAAACTTACCCTCAAACGGCGACAAACCTGGTCAACTCGAGAAGAGGCTTTCGCGTGGTTTAGCACAAGGTTTCCTGGGACGAATATGGAGCTTCGTGTGCTGCAAGCATTCGTGGTAGGATATTTTTATGTGACCAATTGAAAGGCTGGGGCAGCTAAGAATCATTTATTAGGACCATGGGCTCCAGGAAACAAGCAACGGCATAGAGCTTAAATGTGATCGAGTCATCGAAGCGGCATCCTACCCAGACGTGGAAGGCCACTTTGAAGCCGCAACATTGATCCCGAGATTCTGCGGCACCCTACCGATACATCTTCTCTGGGGAAGCAAACCAAGCTATCTGTGAGTGYGGACTCTTTCATAGCGAACCCRGGAAGTGCCTAAGGTTTAGACAGCCCAGACGATATTCGGGCGTCCATGAGCGATGGATCGTATGGATATACCGTGTCGTCGACCAGGATTGTGATGGGCGCCGGACATATGGTAAAAATGCNNCTTGCCACATCCGTTTTTGATATCGCTGAATTTCTCCCGTCCGTTGAGGTCGTACAAGAAAAGCCAGACGAGGTTGCAGAGTGCATATGCGAGATGCTTAGTGGGTCAGCCCAGGTTACGTTAAAACARCGTCTTCTGCAAGCTCGGTTGTAAGACNNNG
>JAPEVF010000366.1:0-14113 GCA_029747585.1 Pleurotus djamor | reverse complement strand
GANGNNNNATGTAACGGAGATGAGCGAGAGCGTAAGTCGAGCGCCCAAGTTTGTTTGNNCTCGWWCYMAGMTTKATAYTACTTACGCCCTACCTGAAAACATACTTGCCGTACGCTTCCTTTACGATTTTAGTGGGGTCTGTTCCTCCTGGGATCAAATCTCACTCGTATTATATACTTCTACTCGCTTCATATACTTTGGGTATAAAGGGGAGGGCATYCCTACAATGGAGCAACCCCAAATAGACAGACTTAGCYCTTCTCAACCTCGACCCACATCAAGGTCGACGGATACAGCCAATCCTAAAGGCATTCATGGTTGCTTTACAAGTGGATGCGTTTGTGCTCCCGAGCGGTCTCACAGTCTCTAAGCCATGCACACCCGGCCTCAAGATCACTGCCAAGAGGTATCGCACTGCATCCGGAAAGGAGGACCGCAGGGCTTTGGGGGTGACGCTGTTGTTCACGCACTCCATCGGCGCTCGTAAGTCGCAAACCTCTCCCCCTGGACTTGAATGTTGAACACTTGAACCCTTGTCGACATCRATTGGTTGTAGACAAAGAACAGTGGGAACCGACGATTGAAGCCCTTTTCACATCTTCAAGGCGCACTGTCGTGAGGGAAGCATGGTCTTTGGATTGGCAAAGCCATGGCRATGCTGCAGTCGCGAATAGACAATTGTTGATGCATAAGCCGGGCGAATGTGTTTGTAAGTTTCGACTCGTTCCGAGTGCGTACCCGTAATTGATCCATTCTCTTTGACACAGCGGTATATGAATGGGCAGTGGCGATTTCGAACTTCGTGAAATCAGACTTCGTGAGGGGTCATCGGATCGTAGCTATAGGCCATTCTGCTGGAGCCGGCGCAATGTACGTGCTATCNNGTTTGTTTGACTCATATCCGAGTCGTTGGCGATGTTTTTGACTTTTTCTTCAGTGTGCTTTCTACTAAGCACCTTCAATCTTCGCCCTATGCTGCCATCATTCTCGTTGAACCCGCCATCATCACAAAAGAGCTCTTCGAAGCTACCATTGACGACCGCATGGATCAGATGGAGTTGGCCGTGCGAATGACAATGGCCCGTCGCGATACGTGGAGCAACCGGGACGAAGCATTTCGTTGGTTGTCTCAGAGGTATCCTTGGAGTGGCTGGGATCCTCGTGTTCTGCGTGCATTCACTGTGAGAGACTTCGTCTATCCGCTCACTTGCTTTTGTGTCTCAATATATTCTGCCATTAGGACCACGGTCTGGAGGATATTCCAGCTGGCGTCCGCCTCAAATGTGARCGACTRCATGAGGCTGCGTCTTATCCTGACGTCGAAGGACACTTCGAGTCGGCTGAGCTCCTTTCCCGTCTTCATCAATCATCACCTATTCACCTTATCTGGGGTGATAACCCAGACATCATGTGAGTTCAATCCACTTCAAATTCCTTTGGGAACCCTTCACTGAAGTGCTACCCCCTAGTCCTGATGAAGTGCGGGAATCGATAAGTGACGTATCAGCWGGCCGMGTCATCTCTTCAGTAAAGTTTATTGAAGGCGCAGGTCATTTGGTGAGTCTACTGACTCAGCTACCGAACATTTTTAACCTTCGATACCAGGTAGTACAAGAGCAACCTGATGGGTTAGCTAAAGCGCTGCGTGACATTCTTGATGAAGTTTCGCCAGTTGCCTCACGCTCAAGGCTGTGATGACCATCAGCCGTTTGAAATGACATCGTCATCACTCGCACTGAACGTTGAGCTTAAGCGGTGACAATGTTTGTTTACTCCTCATCGACACCACACTTTCTTTCAATAATTTTGGGTTGGGGTACAAAGGGTTACAGAATGAACTGGGGTTAATTGTTGACATGCATATCCTCGTATYTTGGTCCTGTTGTATCTATGTATTATATCTGGTACACATGGGTATATCGTTGCAAATAAGTCGAATRGAGCAGAGGGCTAATCCAGGAAGCAATAAGCGGTACGAAAACATGAGTGGAGGTTAAACGTGAAAGGGAGAATCAATATTATCAGCCTAATTATCTCCTTGCCAGTCGGCATCAAGGACGCGAATGCGACGGCGGCCGAGGCGTCTCTGCCATTCCCTAAGTTCTCCTTGAATGCCAGCTTCTTGAGCGCGCGACGTCATGCCTTTCCTCAGCCATCGCACATCGCGAGCGCGAACGATGGAAAGGTAAGGGAGAWGTGGTAGAAGTGGTAAAAGGACGCYCCAAAAGTTTGARGTTGGGCGTGCAATAGATAAAATCTGCAAGGGATGAGGACCCATTGACGCTTCGCGTACTGGAGGTAGTAAATCTGGAAGAGGTGTCTCTAGGGATAGATGGCGAAGAATAGGCGTATGGGAGAGGATATCGCGAGGTGAGGGGTGAAGGCGAGAGGGCCAAGACTTGGGCGTGAAGAGTGATAAAGATCGTAAGTTCATCCCATGCGTGGTGATGAAACTAGTTACGACGGATGTAGGGTATGGAATGTCGTCATAAGGCGTAATCGTCAACTTTCGTAAGGCAGGGAGCGGTGATTCCAGCAAAGCCAAGAGAAGGGGAGAGGTATACATCGACAGGAGTGACAGTGTGTGCAAGCGAGAGAGGCTTAGCGGTGTAAAYGTCTCGGGTAGYTGTGCTGTTGGTAGATCGGATAGGAATTCGGCTTCAGTAGGGTCAGGCCCTTGGCCGACTACCTCCAGAACTTCCAAGTTTACACAGTGCCGTAACAGTTGGACGAGTATATCATCTTCTGTCGTCGCTTCGGCCATCATTGACGGTACGTAACCGATGCCATGGAGTGCGACTAGATGTCTTGCGCCGTCACGACGAGCTAGGGAGGCGAGAGCCGCATGGCTCATTACAAACGAAGGGTTCATTATGAGTTCAGAGAGGAATGGCGTGAGGTGGAACAGTCGAGTGAGGAGTGAGTCGAGTTGAGTGGCTTGCAACCGGGAAGTAAACGTAATGTTTGAGAGATCGAGGACATGAACCCAGCGGCCAGGAGCCGAGTAAGGGATGCGGCGAATTGAGTCCCATTTCTGCTCAGCAGTGTGCAGCCGCTCGTGGAATTTTTCCAATGAACCCACGCTGTGCAAGGGGGCGACCGAGTAGACCAGAGGCAAAACCATCTCCTACACGTCGAATGATAARTGTGAAATCATTTCCCGAACGACGAATTACAGTGTACTCACCGAAAACCCTTTGCAGACAGTCATYAATGCATTCGCAAGTCCCAAAGCCTGCCTTTCATCGTCCAGCGCAAACGTAAAGATACGTTCCCATACTTCTTGAGGCAGTTTCTTCATGGGTTTCTTGCTAGGCAATAACGGGAGTAGGAGCAGACGACCGGCGTCGTTTGCATACGGACGTGGTTGCAGAAGAACAGTACTCTGACTGCTGCTCATGATTGGCGTACGAGGGTGCGTGTACGTGGAAAAGAGGCGTCAGCGGGGTTTCAGCATCGTGTGCTTATTATAAGTATGTCGCCAGTCGAGCAAAAACGGAACTCCGGGAACGCTAATGTTCGCTACGTCAGACTCGGTAATCGACAAAGTAAGCGCCTGCCCTGAAATTCAACAAATGTCGATCATATACGTGTTCAGGTCCAGGAAAAGAAAAACATGGAAGCAGCGTGTAGCAGTAGTGAACTACTTGGAACCAATTATGTCGCCCATCTCTTCCATGAACTTGTCATAATCGTCAGGTTTCTTAGCAGGAGCCTTCCCCTTCGCACCGCTAGGATTACCGACCTTACCCGGACCTGGAGCGGGGCCAAATTGCTCCTTCAACGTAGATAGCAGATCTGGGCGCACTGGGACTGAGACAGCCTCTCCGGAATCACCCGCGCCCAGTGATGGCGCTGCATTGATTTTGCCACCAAGACCAGTAGAGACACCCGGTTTCTTGCGTTTTAGGGCAGCAGGCACAAACGCGGTTGCCTCCTTTTTGAAGTCGCGTAATTGCGGCGCTGCTGAGACTGTYGCGGCAGCAGTAACCTGAGCGCTGATTGCTGCKGTTGGTTTCGCTGGTAGAGAGGGGTGAGGAGGTGGATTGTGATGGGCGATGGCTTTGTGRGCCTGGTAGGTTTGATGTGGTATTGAGGAAAGAGGATCTTGCATCGCGGAAGTAGACACATGYCNTTCCAGGGAAGAAGCCAGGWGGAGGGGGTGGCATGGCGCCGAAGGGGGGAGGTGGAGGAAAGTTRGGCATACCGAGAACAGGCGGAAATCCTGGGGGAGGAGGGGGAGGGGGAAAGGGCATATTTAGAGGGATGAATTGGTTCATAGGCGGGGGACCTGGGGGAGGTGGGGGTAATGGAGCGAATCCCAAAGGCAACATGGACGGAGGAGGAGGGGGAAGACCAACAGGAAGAGGTGGTGGTCCTGGGGGTAGTGGCGGGTTCTCAGGTATATCAGGCTCTGGTGGGAATGGTAGTTAGCAGCGTAGCACTTATGCAACTAAGCCACATACCATCATCTAGCTCTTGTCCAGGCGGAGGACCTTCAGGCATAGCGATGTCATCGTCACTGTCAACTGGCATCTCAGATGAGCCTGGCGGAGGTCCCTCGGGCATGGCGATGTCGTCATCGTCTATGCAACACCATTGAGACAAGATACACATCCTCTATCAGGACGCGACTCACCGTCAGGATCTGCATCGCTATCAACTTCGTCAGGGCGGAGTGCTGTGAGGAAACGTTAAGAAGACGTTTTCGGAGGTTGAGAACTAGATACTCACGTCGTTCAACGTAAGGCATTCCGGGAGGAGGGACACCGTATGGATTCATGACGGGGTCGTAGTAAACACTCCGTTCAGGATGTCGAGGGAGCCCATGTTTATTGAATATATTTCTCTTTGCAGGCAGTGGCTTCTCCTCCGGAGCATCGTCATTCTTTTCCTGCTTCCTGCCTTTGTAGACCAACCGACGATGCTCTGGGTGCTCTGCGACATACTCCTCCTTCTTCGCCATGATCTTTTCCAGCTCAGTCTTGAGCTTGGAAAGCTGTGCCTTGTCCGCATCGTCACCTTTAGCTTCTAGCTTCTCGATTTCCTCTTCGAGATCTATGAAGGCGTTGAGGAAGCAGCCCACCACACACACGCGCGAGGCTTACAGACCTTTGGTGTCCTTCTTCACAAGGGCAAAGTCTCGAGCTTTGGAACGCTCGGTTTTATTCTACTACGGACAGAATGTCAATACTCGGTGAGGTTGCCAGAGACTAGCTCAACCTGCCTTTTTGAGCTCTTTCTTGCGCTGAGCCTTGCCTGGGAGTAGATGAGGATATGATTAGGAACGTTTGGATAGNCTTTCACGCACGAAATGCATCTGCTGGATTCAGGTTCTTCCCTTTCGCCATTCTGCAGGTTGAGTTGGTGGTGGTAAGGGAATGAACACACGTGCGACCGAACTGCCTGTTTAGGCTATGACTCAACAGAAGGCGGCTTAGCTTCCGCTCCCATCTCTCGTTGAGTGGTGGTCGTTATCGCCCCCACCGACAGAGAAGGCAACTTCGTCCGTCTGCACATCCTCCCGCTCAAGCTACAGCAACCGCTCCCAATGACCAGCGTTACCAGGACTCCAGCGTCCACACCAAAGCGCGCGTCCAAGATGCCCTCTAACCAGAATCTCAACCATCTCCTCAACTTTACTCTCGCCCCCCAAGGCAGTCTCAGCCTTCGAGTAACCTACCACGGAGGAGCAGGAAGACTGCGAACAATGGGATCTGGAATAAAGAGCGTAAGTTGACCGCCTTATCGCAATTCCCGCCGCACGGATACTAACACTCGTCGGTTCTGTATTCGTTAGGATTTGTCAACGCACAGTATCGCTTCGTGATGAACCCCACGGGGGACTATACGGTGCACTTTGCGGACCCAGACATGCAAGTCTTGTCTGTCCTCTCGATCGAGTCGTAGAATTTACGAGACCTAGTTTCTTCCAATGGCAGGATATCTTGCAAGTTATCATACCACGGTCTTCGGCGCTGGCGTCTGCTTCAAGCGGGTCTGAAGAGGGACATACGTCTTGTCCTATCTGCTTAGAACCTCCTACTGCCCCCAGGATGACAAAATGCGGTCACGTAAGTATCCATGACATCAGTTCTATCGTTGAAGTCTTATTGAAATGGGTGACTACTAGGTGTTCTGTTTCCCTTGTATCCTGCATTATCTGAACACGTCGGATAACAAATGGGCAAGATGTCCGATTTGCTTTGACTCAGTTAATGAGAAGCAGTTGAAGAGTGTCAAGTGGTTCGATGGCGCGAGCAGCTTTCAAGATGACGAACAGGCCGAAGATGTCCCTTGTTCGTCCTCGTCAGTCTCTACCCAACACTACTCGGCTACCCCTCGAGAAGGTTCTCTTATGCGGATGCGCTTAATGCAACGACCGCAGATTACAACTCTCGCTTTGCCTCGGTCCAATACCTGGCCGTCAGACCTCCTTCCTCCTCACCAAGCGCCATTCCATTTCCTCCCTGACGTCTACGACTTTGCCAAGTTCATGCTCGCGACCCCAGACTATCTTATCCACGACTTGACACAGGAACTCACTGATCTCGCTGCTGAACGCCGCACCATGTCTGGTTTCAACGACGATCTAGGCGTCGTCTTCGTAGACGCAGCAGATGCCAAGATCAGACATCAAATAGAGAAAGCTTCCGCCTTAGAATCCTCGCATCTGAAATCACTAGTAGATAAAGCAAGTCAAGAGCAGAGAGATATCGAACGCCGCTTTGTGGATCAAGAACGCAAGCAGCGAATTGACTCTGAGAAGGACGTGTACGATGAGATGGAGATCCCTCAGGAATTCCTCGCTACGAAGTCTCTAGGGTTCGCTCTCCCCACAATCGACGCCAAACCCCCACCATCTCCCAATCCAGGACGCACGACCCCGAAGCAGCGCCGCAACCTCAATCCCCCTCCCCCCTCCACGTCAACATACTATTTCTACCAAGCCGCATCCGGTTTCCCCGTCTACCTCCACCCACTAGACATCAAGATCCTCGTAGCCCATTTCAACGGCTACGCCTCCTTCCCAGACGTCATCACCTTCCGCGTCGAAGCGCTCTCCGAAGGAACCGTCAACGACGACCTCCGAAAACGATGTAAATACCTCGCTCATCTCCCTGAAGGCGCGGACGTCGTGTTCGTCGAAGCGGATTTGGAGAGTGTCGTTGGGAAGGCTGGGTTGAGTAATTTCGAGGGACCGTTGAGGATGCGCCGGGCGAGGAGGAAGGAGAAGGGGAAGAAGGATGATAGGGCGAAGGCGCGTGCGGAGGGGAGGGAAAGAGAGAGGGAGAGGGATTTGAGGAATGGGAATGGGAATACGAGGAGGGATTGGGTGAGGGAGGATTATTTGGCTTTCACCACGGATCCTCCGATCAGTACACCTACCGGTGGGGCGGCAGTGGTTGCTAACGACGCGCCTCCTGTGCCTACGCCGCCCTCGCAGGCGTCCGGCGCGTGGGGAGCGCGTAGTTTCGCATCTGCTTTACACTCACCGGCTAACCCGGTGGCATCGCGACAGGGGGCTTCGAGAACACGAACCACACCTCAAGACGAGTGGGATATGGACGTGGCCTGGCATGAACTTGAGCGTGGTAGTGGGGGCCGTAAGAAGAGGGGAGCTACCAAATTGGTCGTTCTCGGGGGTGGTGGCCCTGGTGCTGGTAGACGACGATGAGTGCCTTGGTGCGTGCTTCTGAGTATATAATAAAGCTTTCAGTGTATCTTTTCCTCCACAAGATATAAATCAACGCACATACAGCTCAATAGTCCTCACTTTTTGCTGGTTATATAACATACTTATACTTAACAACACCTGTGTAGCATCGACAAGAGAAATACATTATTTACTTCCCGGTTGTACTTACTCGAATCGCGCTCTTATCCCACAAGGAGCTGGCTGAGGTGGATTGAACAATGAAATACTCGAACCGGGGGTAATACTACTAATGTCCTAGCTAGCTAAGCTTCAACCTCAGCTCTTGATATATGTATACGATAAATACAAGCTAGACACTTAAATAGAACACAGATGTGCGATAAGAAGGACGCTAACACAAGGCAGAACTGGGGGAAGTATAGTTGGACGCTGGCAGCGCAACGTTAACTAAACAAGACATTAAATGGAAGAGGGTGGTCATTACGGATGTGTGGAAGTTCCCATTGATTGTAACAAGCAACAAGGAATGGAACCATGTCATCAAAAGGAAAGGATAGGGTGGAGGATGTGTGCGTGTGCGTGGGTTGTATGGGTGATGTGTGTTATATTTCCAATCAATCGTCCGTTAGGCGTCATTCCTTTTATCATAAAAAACATTTCGTGAGATGGAATGGCAGACACCGGAGCCCAGAAACCAGGGAAAAAGGATTTCTACTAGATGATTGATAGATAGTTCGATGGTGCAACTGTTGAAAAACGCGAATAATGAGTAAACGCCGATACGATGAGATGATATCAAGATGGGGGACGGGGGGATGTTGAGGGGTATCGAAGGGGGGAAAGTTGAGACTCACTTCCTATTGTACCATCAGCCTTACGCGCTTGCCACCATTTCCCAGTCTTATCCAAGATATCAAGTATTTCATTTTTAGTAAATGATATTTCGTTAGGATCATCCGGTGAGGCGGTGTCTAGATGAAGGGAAGCGAAGACAAATTTCAGCTCAAACTGCGGAAAGGAAAGGAAGCCCAAAAGAGAATGGAACGCACAGGCGAAGAGAGCTTTAGCCTTGTAAACGGTCTCTACAGTTGACAGGTTGGACGGGTCCATTCCTGATCCGGGTGCGCTGGCGTTGGAGTTTCCTGCACCAATACCGGCCATGAGAGGCGAATGGGGCGTATCACCGATGGAAGGGGGCCCATTGCTAGGTGCATTGCGGATGCTTCCTGTGCCAGTTGCACCGCCTATGCTCTTTGCACCAGCGCCATCTACACTGGGTGTGAAACTATTTTGACTGCGGAGCCCTGGACCTGTACTGCCCATCCCAGAAGGAATTTTGGTATCGTAAGGCATATCCGAGCCAATACCGCCGCCTGCAAAGTTGGTTGAATAACCACCATTTGCGGTCATGTTGTGGATGGAAGCTTGGTTGCGTGTTCGTCGGCGTCGTGAGGGGGGAGTTAGGCCACCTGTGCCCATTGAATTGAAGACGTGTAGAGCGAGCGAATCTTCCTCTGAGGTGAAATAGAGAACCCATAGGATGTCAACGATGGCTAGGAGCAGCCAGCCGGCTCCCATGGCGTTTTGTGAACCAGCACCTGCGAAAAGACCACCGTCGGCGCCGAAAATGGCAAAGACGATCGTTATAGAGCCGAATACGGAAATTTGGAAACGGTGCATGGCTATTGAGTCGGACGCGAGGGTATAGAGGACTCCGAGGATGACGAAAAGTTGGAGGAAAATCCCGAACCAGTTAACACCGACTGCTACCCGTCCGACTGTGGGGAAGCAACTAAGTAAATTGCACGTTCTGTGAAGTGATAAGCTCTGGTGCTTACTCTGGGCCGTGACTACTGCTTGGGATATGAAAGTGAGCAGCCATGCTACCTGCGGAGAGAAGTGAGACTTTGGATTGTGGGGATTGGCGTGGCGCGAGGGGCACGTACTATTGATAAGACGGATGTGAAGAGGAAGAGGTAGTGTGTGAGGATAGGAGTAAAGTCAAGGCCTTCATTTCCTCTGGGGGGCATGGTGTCAGTGAGCGAGTGCGTTATGTGGGAGGGTGTTGGAGAGTTTGTTGGGTATGGAATAGCGCTGCGCGTGGCAAAGTAGTACGTAATCATTCAAAATTTCCTTTCTAGCACATGATAGCCGCGCATCTTCCCCTTCACCTCGACAAAGTCCTCGATCGTCTCCACCAGCCCGAACCCGAGCTTCTCAAACACTCGCACACTCCCGACGTTCCCAATAAACGCACTCGCAATGATGTGCCGCATCCCCATCCGCGGGACCGCCCACTCCTCCAGCAGCGTCTCCAGTGCGTCTGTCATGATGCCCTGGCCATGATGCGTCGGAGCTAGGTAGTCTGCAATAAACCATTCATTACAGTAACTATCAGGCGATACCAACAAAATTCGCACCTCCGACAGTCCAGATGATTTTCTCGTCCCCCACGGCGCGTTCAAAGTTTTCTTTCACAAGCCGAGCCCGTGTCTCTGCACTCAGCCCCGAAACAACATCGAAAACCCATCGCTCGAACACGACGTCCCCGATGAACGTGTCCGTGCCATCTGCGTGCACCTCCCTCAGGCTGGTGACAGGGCATCCTGACATGATGATTGGCTCAGTCTTCCCCGCCTGCTCGGCAGCCTCCATTTTGCTCAGTAATCCGTCTGACTTCTCCGTGCACATCTTCAGCCAAGACTCTGCGTCTTCGAGCGTGTACGGGAACGGCGGTCTTTTCAGCCATTCGTAGACCCGTACGTCGTTGAAGATGGGTGGGAGCTTTTCCGCATCAGTCATGCGTGGTGGTGTCAGGATGATGTTGCGATGCTTGCGCAGAGGCAGGAACACCTCCCCCGTCTTCGCGTTCCTCTGGAGTGGTTGGAATTGCATGGTATGTCTGCGATGTGACCGAGGGATCGTTCAAGTATCAGTATAATCATCCTGTACTCAAGGTAGCGTTCATGCTGTGAATCGATTTCTCCGGAAGTCTATGATCGCTCCCATGTGATTCAGGATCCAGTCTCCAGATATCGTGACCTGCCCTAAACTCAATCGATAAGCAGCCCCTCTCTCAGAAATCATCAAGAACCTTAAACTCGTTTCCCAACTCTTCCAGCCTCCACATATTCCCTTGTGTGGGCTGAAATTTTTATAATCAGCCTTCCCCCAAACCTACGCATTAGCTTCGTCGACGAGTCAAGTCAGAAGCCATGGTGTAAGTCCCATCTTGCCTGCCCCGACGATCAGCTCCTTGCTGACATATCGATGTTCGCGATGACAGTAACTTCACCGTCGGTCAGTAGCATCAAACCCCTCCTTGTATTATCAACCAGAGTCGTTGACGACGATGCCTTTGAACAGATCAGATTCGGGCCCTCATGGACCGCCCTACCAACATCCGTAACATGAGTGTCATCGCCCATGGTACGTTACTCTCATTCATGCCTATTGTCGAGTTCACAAGCTCATCATCTCCCGCTTCATCCAGTCGATCACGGAAAATCCACCCTCACCGACTCCCTCGTCTCAAAAGCTGGTATCATCGCATCGGCCAAAGCTGGTGACATGCGATTTACAGATACGAGAGATGACGAAAAGGAGCGTGGTATCACCATCAAATCCACCGCCATTTCCATGTACTTCGAGGTCGACAAAGAGGAACTGCCCTTCATCAAGCAAAAAACCGAGGGTGAGTAATGTTGATGATCGCTTTGCTGATTACACTATCTTATCTATTCGGACCGTTGTCAGGAAATGAATTTTTGATCAACCTCATCGATTCTCCCGGCCACGTCGATTTCTCTTCGGAAGTCACTGCCGCTCTCCGTGTCACCGATGGTGCCCTTGTTGTCGTCGACTGTGTTGAGGGTGTTTGCGTGCAGACAGAGACCGTCTTGCGTCAAGCCCTTACTGAGCGTATCAAGCCCGTCGTCATCATCAACAAGGTCGATCGTGCCCTTCTCGAACTCCAGGTCGACAAGGAATCGCTCTACCAATCCTTCCAACGTACCATCGAGTCCGTTAACGTCATTGTATCGACATACCACGACGCCGCTCTCGGTGACGTCCAGGTCTACCCCGACAAGGGTACCGTCGCTTTCGGCTCTGGTCTCCACGGATGGGGCTTCACTCTTCGTCAATTCGCCGCCCGCTACGCCAAGAAGTTCGGTGTCGACAAGGAGAAGATGATGACCAAGCTCTGGGGTGACAACTTCTTCAACCCTGCCACTCGCAAGTGGTCATCGAAGAGCACTGATGCCGATGGAAAGAACCTTGAACGTGCTTTCAACATGTTCGTCTTGGACCCCATCTTCAAGATTTTCGATGCCGTCATGAACTTCAAGAAGGATTCCATCGCTCCTATGCTTGAGAAGCTCGACGTCAAGCTCGCTGCTGACGAGCGTGATCTCGAAGGCAAGGCCCTCCTCAAGGTCATCATGCGCAAGTTCTTGCCCGCTGGTGACTCACTCTTGGAGATGATAGTCATTAACCTCCCCTCTCCCGCCACCGCCCAACGCTACCGTGTTGAGACCCTCTACGAAGGTCCCATGGACGACGAGTCCGCCATCGGTATCCGTGACTGTGACCCCAACGGTCCTCTCGTCCTCTACGTCTCCAAGATGGTGCCCACCTCCGATAAGGGACGTTTCTATGCCTTCGGTCGTGTCTTCTCTGGAACCGTCCGCTCCGGCCCCAAGGTCCGTATCCAGGGCCCCAACTACCTCCCAGGAAAGAAGGACGATCTCTTCGTCAAGTCTATCCAACGTACTATTCTCATGATGGGTCGTTACATCGAGCCTATTGAGGATTGCCCGGCTGGTAACATCGTTGGTCTCGTCGGTATCGATCAGTTCTTGTTGAAGAGCGGTACCCTCACCACCAGTGAGACTGCCCACAACATGAAGGTCATGAAGTTCTCCGTCTCCCCTGTCGTGCAGGTCTCTGTTGAGGTTAAGAACGCTGCTGATCTCCCCAAGTTGGTCGAAGGTCTCAAGCGTCTCTCCAAGTCGGATCCTTGCGTCCAGGCTTGGATTGCTGAGACTGGTGAGCACATCGTCGCTGGTGCTGGTGAGTTGCACTTGGAAATTTGCTTGAAGGTGAGATCATCGCATTGTCTCGATACCACTACCTGTCCTCATCTTTTTTCAGGATCTCCAAGAAGACCACGCTGGTGTCCCCCTCAAAATCTCCGACCCCGTCGTTCCCTACCGTGAGACCGTGAAGGCTGAGTCCTCCATCGTCGCTCTCTCCAAATCCCAAAACAAGCACAATCGTCTCTACGTCAAGGCCATGCCTATCGACGAAGAGCTCACCAAGGCCATTGAGGACGGCAAAGTCAGCAGCCGTGACGATTTCAAGCTCCGTGCCCGTGTCATGGCTGATGAGTTCGGCTGGGATGTTACCGATGCTCGTAAGATTTGGTGTTTCGGACCTGACACCACTGGACCCAACTTGTTCGTCGATGTCACGAAGGGTGTGCAATACTTGAACGAAATCAAGGATTCTTGTGTTGCTGCCTTCCAGTGGGCGACCAAGGAAGGTGTTTGCGCTGAGGAGAACATGCGTGGTGTTCGTTTCAACCTTATGGATGTTACGGTGAGTTCGCTTTTCTTGCTTGATGATGGAGGATGTGGAATGCTTACTTCCTTTGGGAATAGCTTCACGCTGATGCTATCCATCGTGGTGGAGGTCAACTCATCCCCACTTGCCGTCGTGTCTGCTACGCCGCCTGCCTGCTCGCCACCCCTGGTCTCCAGGAACCCATCTACCTCGGTATGTCTCCTTGCTCCTGAGCAAACCTGAACTCGATCTGATAAAACCTCCACAGTCGAAATCCAATGTCCCGAGAACGCCATCGGTGGTATCTACTCCTGCTTGAACAAGCGCCGTGGACAGGTCTTTAGCGAAGAGCAGCGTCCTGGAACACCCATGTTCACTGTTAAGGCTTACCTCCCTGTCGCTGAGTCCTTCGGCTTCAACGGTGAGCTCCGTGCCCACACGAGTGGACAAGCCTTCCCCCAGAATGTCTTCGATCATTGGGAACTTGTTGCTGGATGTGAGTATTCCTGTTTTGTTTGTGAACGATGGTCGATGCTCATTTTATGCGTAGCTCCTCTCGATAAGGGCAGCAAGCTCGAGGCTATCGTCACTGGTATCCGTACTCGCAAGGGTCTCAAGGTCAGTATCTCCTCGTTGTCCTGTTCGTCAATCCGTGTACTCACCCTTCTCTTTCTCAACACAGCCCGAAATCCCATCTCTCGACACCTACTACGACAAGCTATAATTATTTCGTGTCTGCCTGGGGTGTTTGTCCGTTATCTGCCATGGCCCGAGAGTTTATGAAACGTCACGTACATATCTAGTAAGACAAGAGTTCTGTGAAGCAATTAACTGTTTGTTGTACAACGCACGAATCATTCATGTATCATCCACTAGTTATCCTTTTTC